>JAHBMJ010003670.1:82345-111225 GCA_018398765.1 Chromera velia | reverse complement strand
GGGGGGGGGGGGGGGTCGGGGAACTTGATTCGAGGGTCATGGTTGTCTGTGCCGTGTTCCCATTGAGGGTCGTGATTTCTTTTTTGTGAGCCTTCGTGATGAAAGTGGGGGGGGAATCTGAACGGGTCACGGGGGCCCCGTGACTTGACAATACAGAATCTATGCAGTTTCTTTTTTCATCATCGGCTTGAGTGATTGTGGCTATGTGTGCAAAGAAAGAATGGTGCGCCTGTGCTTGTGATGAAGCCAATGTACTGCATGTACTCTGTCGTTCTCTCATCTTCCTGCATGCAGCCATGGCAGGAGGGACGGGCGCCGCCCCGAGTCCTGGTGGAGACAGAGAGGGGGGCAGAGAGGTCCAGGAGGGCGTCGCCCACCCGTATAACCAGAGGCCGAGAGTCGTGGAGGAGAAGAGCACACTCGCGGCGCCGAAGGTTCCGGAACCGAACCAGGTCAGCAGCTGCTCATTGGGATTTTGATCCATTCTGTTGGTCGTGTCTTCTTTTCAAATTCAGCGACATTCTTCTTTGTGTGTCAGTCAGCTATGAAAGGAACAAGGTCATCCATTCCTCTGACAGGAGAAGAGTAAAAGGACAAGTGAATGTCTGGTGTGAAAGCCTTTTTGTAAGGGAGATCGTCGAAGAGGGTTCAGAGCCTTCTCTGGAGTTGATCAATTTGAAGCGGTGATTGGTCGAGGATTTGTAACAGTGCTGAGCAGGAACGAAGAGCACATTGCGCACTTATTAGAATATTGTTCCATCGTTTATCTGCCCCTGTCTCTTCCCCTCGACTTCTTCTCTCTTCTGCATGCGCATTCTGTTGTGTTGCGGAATTTCTGTGCGGGCGCAGGCGGAAGTTTCCTTGTGGGACGACCTCGCTGGTTTCTTCTCTGGAGGCGGGGAGGTGGGGGAGCCTGATGAGGAGGACGAGGAATTCAATCTGACATTCTGAGAAGGTGCATGGGGGGGCAGGAGGGAAAGTCAGAGTGGGGAGAGACGGGCTGGCTTGTCTTCTTCTCTGTCTCTCTGGCGGAGTCCCTCACTTGTCTCCTCGATCTCGATGCAAATGGCATGAGGAGAAAGAGGAACGGAGAGCGGCATGCATGTACGATGACCAGTGTATGTCCTTACAATGGGACAATGAGGTCAGAGGCCGTCAGCCGATTGGCATCCGGCCCCTCCGGTTTCATTCTGATGACCGGCTTGGGGGGGTCGCACAATGCAAGGGGACGCAGGCAGGGACTGTATCAGTGTAGGGAGGGGGGGGACTTGCGTCATGATCGATCTGTGGTCTGCCTTTGAATGGGCTCCTTTCAAGTCGCGTGTTGTGAGCATGTTTTCATGCTAAGCAATCCATTTGGGCATTTGATTGGTTTGCACTGCTTTGCCATTTCTGCTTGTGCGCAATCTAGGTGCGCTGGGCTGTCGAGAGCTTGGCTCGACTGGCTTAGCCGAACCACTCATTCATTACTTCATTCATTCATTTATTCATTCATTCTTGTGCCTAAAACTGTTTATGTGCACTCTAATTTAGACTATAACATTCAAACTTTTTAATAAAATAGCTAAAATATCATAATCTGATTTTATATGTATTTGCAAATTCTTTTTACTGCTAGGCGTGATCTGTATATATATTTTTATATTATATTTTCAATTTTAAAAATATATCTCTATATATATCTAATATATCTATGCCACTTCTTCAGTGTATAAACATTTTTTCACTTCCAGCTGCAGCAGAGCGTCCTCGTTCTTTGAATTATTAATTTTTCATGCATCCTTGTATGTGTCCCCTTTCAGCCTTGTTTTTTTCGATTAAGGCTTCTTAATATACGCCTGTATACATGTTCTGACTATGATCTTCACCATATAGTGACCAGATTTGATTTGATAGGATTTAATTTGATTTGATTTGATTTGATTTGAGTTTCAAGCTCAAATCTGACCAGATTTGAGGTAGATTTGAGGTTGAAGTCTATAGAGGTTACTGAGACCGTCACTCTTGACAGCACTGAAGACGACATGACACAGTCGACACCACTAGCAAATCCTAGAAAGCCCTGGAGACAAGAAAATCACTAAAAACTAGACCAAAAGCTAAATTAAGACTCTTAAAATTAATGAGCTATTATCAAAGCTAAGAGTTTACATAAGTTTTTATCTTAGAGTTATCGTAGAGAGTCATCTTAACTAGCATCTTAATGTAAGACTAGAATTTTTACTTAACCATTCAATGGCATTCATAATTGTAGCCAAATTTTACTAATTTTATGCCTCAAACAGAGATATTAAATTGATTTAGCACTAAAGCTAAACCAAAAAAGAGTCTTTAGCTGACTGATTGGCTGAAGTTAGCCAAACACTCAAACATGTTTCTTACAATGCTAAATCAAAATTCATGTATAAAAAAGCTTGTTTACTAATGGAAAATAACCCCTTAAAAAAATGTTTTCTTCCCCCAGGGGGGCTTTTACCCCCCCCTCCGCCTCTGCAAAGACCTGTGCCCTAAAAGGCATAGGCCTTAATTTGCAGAGGTAAAACAAGTTTTCTTCCCCATATAAACTCATTTTATATACTCATACAAACAGAATATACTTACCAAAACAAGTAACAAACACTCACCAATATACACTTAACACTTTTAGCATTAGTTAGTACTGACATTGGCTAAGCCAATCATTTTACATCTTTGGCCTCAAATTCCTTTCAAAACTGTGAACGAAAAACAGGGTTGCCGATTTTTTTAGCGGTAGACAAACTTCATTACCGGTAACCGGTAATTACCGGCAGAGTTTACTGGCAGTTGGCAAAGACTTGGCAGAATTCTAACAGTCACTAACACTTTTCAATAACCTAAGTCCTAGGTTATAGGTCAATCAATCAATCACTTAAGGCTAGACTTAAGGTCAATTCAAAAAGTTAATGCGTCATCTGTAGGGACAGCTATGTGGCTAGTGTGTTTGAAGATGATGCAGGTCGAAGTGATGGGTCCCATCTTACACTTGGCACCCAAAAACAGAAAACCGCTGGCCGCAATGACCACAACTGGCCCAGACAGATATACCTGCGTGATTCCAACAAGGGAAAGAGGCCGCCTTAAAGTTTGGGCGGTCCCCCCAATCCAGTGCTCCAGCCTCCAAAGAAAGACCTGCCGCTAAAAGCTGATGTCTGAGGCCTTGAAGGGTCTCTGACTCCGAAAACCCAGGGGGATGGAGATTTGCCATCTGTAAGCAAGCAGACATGAAAGAATCATAAGTAAATAAGCAGAACAGTGAGAGATGGAGCAAAGTTAAAAAAGAGAGTAGTTGTTGGACAGACGTTGTCATAGAGCTGTTAGAACTTTTTGCCACTTATAGGGGTGAAGCAGTTAAAAATTTATATTTTTTAAATATTTTTTCTATTTTTTTTTGTGTATGAATAGGCTTTTCAAATGCCAATAAACACTTAAAAACATGTTTTTGAAGGTTGGCGCTGCAGGCAAAATTTTTTTTTGGGGACCCTAATTTTTATCTTTTTTTTTGTTGGTAAAAGGAAGGCAGACTGAGGCCATTACTGGTTACCGGCAATTGCCGGTAAACTAAACCTGTTACCGACCAGAAAAGCAACCCTGACGAAAAAGCGGACCAAAACTTTAATACTAGACTTTAATATAGTTGGAAACTGCACTTCTCAACTTTTGAATCTTTAGTTTACTTCGAAACTGCTATACTTAACTGCCAACAAAAAGGTGGACCTCTTTTTCACTAGCTGAACAGACATTTAGAAAAGCTTTTGGGCGTTCATATTCATATGAAACTGATGAAAAAATCTTTTTGTGATCATTTTTTTTTTTTGTGCACAAAAAAATGTGAAGACTCATTTGGGAGACTGAATGATGGATTGACCTCGAAGATTTGAGGTTAAAAGGTCAGATTTGAAGTAGATTTGATAAGATTTAATAGGCCCTATCATGCTAAAGTTTCTCTGGCCTGAGATTTGATTTAAGGTTAAGCCCTACTTCAAATTAAATCAAATTAAATCTGGTCACTATCTTTATGTACTCTTGTTCGTTACTTTTAAATGGATTGGTGCAGGCCTCATGGTAAAGCGGAGGGCTGGCTGGTATGAAGCGGGGCAGTGGAGGCCCAGAAGGACCACTGAGTCTTCCGATGACCTTCTTTCCTACAGCTTCTGAAGGTTAGGTGCTTGAGGGATAAAAAGACAGGAATTACTAATTGCGTGGGAAGAGACTGAAAGAATCGAAGGGAACGAATGGAGGCAAAAAGAAAGAAAGAGAAGGAAAGGGAGGAGAAGGATAGTTAAAGGGAAGAAAGCAACGAGGACAGAAGAAAAGAAATTCAATTCTGAGCTCGAATGGTTTATAGTATGTGTCGATCGCTATCAATGCATTGAATTAGCAATGCCATTTTTCTGTTTTTGGCTGCATGATCGCTTGATCTGAGTTGCGTCAAATTGAGTGGATCGGAGTGGATATGTATTGTCAGCAGTCACTCTTTTCAACTTTTATGCCAGACTGAGTCCACGTAGTCCAAACGAATCGTTTTCAAGTGAATTTAACCTATGGCAGACGCATATATAGTGCACATCAATCAGTCAGTATGGTGGATACAGGTGGATGGATGAAAATGCATGCGCTGATAAAATGTAGAAGGACGAGGAGGCAAAAGATGAGGAAGACTACGATTTGAGAAAGCTGCTAAGGGGGGGAGCAGATCGGTGACTGCCACTGTAGCTCATGCATCTTTCCGACCATAATATTTCTTCACTCCTAGTGCCAATCTCTCCAACTTTGACGATCTTTCAGCTCCAGAGCGTTCTCGTTCTTTGAATTCTTTGAATTTCGCATGCGCCGACTCGGATGTCTCTGTCCCCTTTCGGCCTTAGTTTTTTCCGTAGTACATGTAGGCTTCCAATACGCCCGTGTATATGTTTTGATCTTTGATCACTCCCTTCCGTTACTTCTGAATGCATTGGTGCAGGTCTCCCCGTCAAGAGGGGTGCCGGATACGTAAAGGGGGGGACATGGTTTTTCAGAAGGGAGTCATCCGACAACGACGTCTCATATGGCTTCTCCGACCGGGCTGAGTCCTCTGAGTTACAAGTTGCGCTGCTGAGTGGTGTGTGTGCATGGGTGTGCGTGTATATACATTGGCATGTTATTTCATAAATTCATGTTGTTTTCAGTTTAATGCATTTTAATGTAATTTCACTCATCAATAGGTCATCCTTCCTCTGCCCCTTCCTTTAATTCTCTCTCCCTGCATGCAGATATCTCGTTATATGAAGTGAAACACCATGAACTCCTGTCTTTTTGAATGGACGTGTGAAGACAGCGACGCTTTTGAGAGACGTACGGACCCGACATGGAAGAAAGTGGTCAGTCTTTTTCTCTTGGATGGGTGTCGCCTTTCGTCGTGTTTCTTACTCTTAGAGCCGGCATCAATCCCATATCTTTTTTTTTTACTTTCCAGTTATTAATATATTATCCCACAACATGTTCCCTGTCTTCTTATGCATGTTCTGACAGTCATGCCTATTTCCTTCCCTGCAGGTGCAGGTCGTTATCATAACGGTTGCGCCTTGCAAACGACAGACAGTCACTATACAACCAAATATGAATTTCTTGATGTATGGTCAGTCAAAGTGGGTGATAAGTTGGATTGAAATTCCCTCTGAGAACACTTCTTCTCTGCATTGTTGCCAGAAGATCGAGACGGGCATAGATGGGTGACATGATTTTTTTTTTAATTGTTCATCAGACGGAATACACTGACTCATTCAACACACAGTCAATTGATCATTTGTTGTACATCCATATGCATGTGTGCAGGAAAGCTGAAGGGGAAGAAAAGCATGTTAATCGGCTGCAAACATGCATAACAGCAGGACTCTCTTTTTTTATTCAAATTGTAATCCCGCTCAAACAAAGCGATGCGCGGCTTCTATACAGTTTTAGATAGAGCCAATCGAGGGCTAGATCAGAAGTACATATGCAACTAGATATGCAAAAAACCGTTTGATCTAGCTAGTATGAGATTTACTACTCTCTTTATACTAGTAGATTTATTTCTAAAATTATTTACTGATATTATATTGTTAGGTATATGGGTTTCAGACCGTTTTCCCACTGCTTTTCTCATACCAAAGTGTATTAAATTAAAGTGTACTATAATATGGATAATTGGAAAGGAATCTAATGCAAAAACTAGTACAAAACGTGTCAATATGCTACACTATGTATCAATTAATGAATTGATCATAATGGCAATGCCTTCTTTATCATAATTTATATGTCGACTTGAAGCCTTCTAATCTATAGCTTCTAATTTTTTTTATACTATTCCATGTTTGATCCATGCAAACGCCCCAGTGGGGCCTAGGTCGAGGGATCGAATCTATGCAGGAAATACTAGGTTAGCCAGAGCCTATATGGCTCACCGGCTTTAACCTTATACATCATCATTATCAGTGATTCATCACTGGCATGTTGTTATATGCAATTCATTTAACGACTTAGAAACTAGTAACGTTATGTAACTGGGCTCACATATTTTTTTGGTGCTAGTTTTAGTGATTACTACAGTATACCAAAGTGATTATCCATTGAATTCCATTAATAAACTTATATATAAACTTGATTTTTTTTTTAATATGTTTTTTTTGTGAGAATCTTGCAAGTGTCCTCAAGTATGAAGGTTAAGCAGATACCACCACACAGGAGACACAGAAGATCTCTTGCCTACCTCGAGCTTACGATTGCAATCTTTATCATCGGAAGATAGCAAAGAATGGGAAAAAGACTCTTTGTCGACTTCCTCTCCATGACCAGGTGGACATGTGACAGGCTCCCTTTGCTCATCCCACCCACACACCGACGGGATCTGTGCGTGTCCACGTCGACTTTCACGACTCCTCAAAGGAACCCCTCTCCCACTACCTCCCCAATGTCCAAACAGACGGTGCCTCCAAATGGGGTTGAGGCCACACGTCTCTCCTCCGCCCCTCGACCTTCCCTCAAGTGCTGACCTCGAACATGCACCCCTTCCCCCTCTACTCGAGGAAGAGGAGAGGGAGGGCATTGAGGGCAGTGTCCCCAAATCAGCTACCGTGTCTGAATTCATAGCGGGAGGTTCATATGCAGAAATCTCAAGCGGCTTCTCCGTCTCCCGACAGTCTCCCCCCTCTGGGTTCCTTCTATCGAAGGCGTTTGAAAGAACTCTCGAGAAAAGGTCCACAAGATCAAGGGAGGCGCACAGATGACCTGTGCCGGTCTGTGGCTGAGATTCATTCGACACAGACAAAGGAGGAGAGTTTAGGAGATGGTCACTGCATGCCAAATCACGGAAGAAGAAACTCCCGCTGCTGCTGCTGCTGCTGTAGCTGATGGGGGGAAAATTGCGAGAGGGAGCCATATGTGGACTTTCTATCCTTATCTGAGGACACCTTGCATCCCCAAGCTCATGCGTGGATGGCCCCAAACCTGTCTCGAATCTCTGAAGAGGACTCTCCTGACTATGTGACAAAACCTGCCCCCCAGGCTCCATGCTCCCAATTTTTCTCTGCTGAATTTCCCAGTCCGGTTCAACGCCGACTTTCACATTTCGTTGCTGCTGCTGCTGGTCTTGGGGCTTGAGCACAGAGGAAGGGCACGCTCTCTCCCTCTCAAGCTGCGGGAGGGATTCTGGGAAGGCTTCTGAAGACGACAAGACTGCCCCTTGGAGAGGGGGACCACAAATGGAAACTCCCTCCCCGTTCCTACAAGTCGAACCCCCACCCTTCAACAGCGACCGCATTTCTCTCTCCTCCTCCTCACCCTCTTCCTGCATCAACCGATTCAACAATCCCCTCATAGAGTCTGCGGTTGAGGTTTCCTCTGCAGAATCGACCAGACGATGAAGGGAGAGACGGACGGGCCGACGGTCCTGTTCTGATCTGAGGAGGGAGGCCGAATGATCGGACTCCCTTGTTCTCAAGGGAAATCTGTCAGAAGGCGTGTCCGAAAAAAGAACGGAAGATGCGGCTCTCAAAACGTTCACGCCCCTCCCGGTCTCCCCAGATTTCCCACACCCTCCTCTCTCCATTGCCAACCCTCCATTCTCCAATGCCCCAAAGGAGTCCCCTCTCAGTGTGGGGGGGGGCTCTCCGTGTTCGAGGAGGAGGAGACGACCCCCCGGTTTCTTGCACACTCTCTCGGCCTCTGCGAGCACGAGAGAGGGCACGGCAACGGAACACAAAAACTCACGACTCAGCACGCAATCAAAAAAGCCGTCAGGGAAGGGAAGAAGATGGGCGTCCCCCTCTATCATCAGGACTGGCGGGGAGGGAGTGGAAGGCTCAATCTGTACCGGTAGACCCCCGGACACTTCGGATGAGTCCATGAAACGGACTGTTGCTTCTGATTGTCTTTTGGAGGAGAATCGTCTACCACCAAATGTGTGGGGAAAAGAAAGCGAAGCAATTGGGGTCTTCCCCTTTCTGTTTCCACCCAAATCTTCCATGCATAAGGTTTTTGGGTCTCCGTCTTCCTCTGCATCTTCATGAGACTTCTCATTCTCTTCTGCCAGTCGTTGCCCCAGTCTGCGAAGCTTTTCTCCATTCAAGTCAATGCAGGTGATGGACTTCACATTTCTGTTGCTCTGCAGGTGCCCTAGACGTGTACCGTCTCCTGCAGCAGAAGAGACAACAAGAAAGAGAAAAAGGGCGGATCAGAGATTCACGAGATCCGATCTAAAAAATCTGCTGAGTGAACCATCAAGCAGGGCTGGTATTCGAGGTCATGCTTCTTTCCTTTCCAAACCTCCGTGTCATTTGTTCACTGTAGCCGCCGTCTCAGGCGCTCACAGGAAGCTCAATCAAGCTCTTTCTTCTCCACAGTACGCAAACCCACCCATCCGCTCCCATCCTTCCTTGCTTTCCCATTCCACCCCTCTCCGTCCATTTCCTTCAGGATCTCTTGTTTCCCCAAAACAAACATTCCAGTCTCTACACTATATACCTTTGTTACCCGGTCCCTACCTGACTCCCCTCGTGCTTTTCCCCACGTTTGCTTCATCGTGCCACACACCTTCATTCGCACGCTGACAGAAAGATCCAACGGACCAATGCCAATCTCAAGCACATGACCGGAAGCTGAACGATATATCTCGGCGGACACTTCCTGCAAGCAAGTAAATGAACAAAAACAGACAGGTATGCGCATAGGCACAAACAAGCACAGAAGTGCAGATAAATCGTGGGGTAGACGGGGACTGCATCGAAGAACGCTCAGGCGAAAACAGCCGTCTCCTGAGGAGACGGCCATAGGGCGTCTCCCCACCTCGAGACGATCCCTGAACGTTCTCCATGCGGCGAAGTTGGAGCAGATACTGTGAAGGACTTCCATGCGTCTGAGCTGTTACACAGTCACTACGGTCCAATGCTCTCAGCTAGCACCCATGTGTAGGCTACCGAGGCGGAGACTTCATTGGAGAGGAGCGAGCATGGAGACGGTGTTTGGGAAAAGTCCAGACGGCCGTTTTGATTGTTGCAGGCTGTGTGAGCGAGCAATATGAAAGAGAACCCATTGATGAACAATTCTGAGGCACTGGTCGATGCGACTCTGAAGTGAAGAGACTCGAATTGGGCCAGCCTCAATTCGATCAAGTCTTAAGGTCAGAAATGAACCATGCATGCAACTTTGTATTGGTCTGGTCGGCGGGCCGTGCCATTTGCATGCATCATGCATGCATGCGTGCATGCAGAGGCCACGGCATGCATGTCCGCGATTGTCATGAGCTATATAGGCTCTTCGCGGCTTTCGCATGCATGCAGTTGTTTGACTGACCTACATTTCTGAAACGTCGGACCACCGCTGCTGATTGCAAGCTCTAGGCCTCCTTGCCGGTCTCCGTTATATACCGTTCTGAGAACACAAGAAGAGAGCAGCAGACGTGAGCGATGAAATACTGAAACACTAGACCACACGGAAAGAAACAGAGAAGACCAGCAACACATCCGTATACAAACGGAATCAAGTAAGACCCAACAATATAATCGGAAGGATGGGCTTTGCCCGTGTTCTTGGATTGGGCCTTTGCACCCTTCTGCCTTTACAGGGAGGAGCGCAGCCAACCATCACAAAACCAAGCAGTATCTCCTTGACCCTTGGAGGTTCCTCATCGGGCACTGCATCCGTCACCCTTGAGTCCACCCTCAGAACCTGGTGGGAGTTTTCCCTTGCCAGTGAGGAGCAGTATACTACCAGCACAACAGCAGGGGAGAAATGCTTCGTCTACTCAACCACTGCAGGGACCTCCTCTGCCTCTGCAACCTCCGCTTCCTCTACTGCGTCCGCGTCTTCATCTGGGGAGGCAGTGTCCGCCTCCTCTGCCTCATCTGATCACATCACAGGGCTGGGGTCGCCGTATGATGAGAAGGGCCGACGCAGATGGGGCAAGGGGCGCGTGATTATCGGGTACGACCAGACTGTCCACCCGCACACACGGCGTCGCCTCCGAGAGCGTCTTCTGAGTGACGGAGTGGTAGCGTCTCTGCAGGTGATCAAAAAGGCCTCTTCTGGAGACGAGGAGGACTATGCAGAGAAGGTGGAGCACCCAGAGACCACAACGCCCACCGAGGCAGAGGAAGCAACCAACGGCACAACCACCACGACCACCACAACGACGACAACAGTGCACCAGGCTCCTTCGGACTTCGAAATTGATGTGGCGATTTTGACTGACGAGTCCGACGAGAACCTCGCAGCGATTCTGGAAAGTCTGGAGGACGAGGACGGTGTGGAGTTCGTGGAGCCTGACTACTACGTGCACAAGAACGACGCCACCATCAATGATGATTTCTTCACAGCACAATGGCACCTCAATGCCTGCATTAACGGGTGGGTCACTCGCGCGGAGAAAACCGAAACGGCAAAGGAAAGGAAATAGAAGAAACAGAAAGAACAAAAACAGAAAAAAGAAAAGTTAAAGAAGAAAAGCGCAAGCTAGAGCGCTTCATTTCAAAGAGGCAAGGGATCTGGAAGTTCAAAAACCACCTTTACGAGTTTGACTGAAAATCCTGGCATGTGCACACGCATTCGTGCTTATCTCACAGTCTGTCATTCTCCTCCTGTTTCCTTCTTCTCTGTGTTGTTTACTCCTCCTTCCCCCTCCCCGTGAGTGCAGAGGGCAGGATTGCTCCGAAGCTGCCAACGACATCGACGCCATGAGTGGGTGGCAGATTACAACAGGGTCCTCGAGCTCCATGGTCCTTGCGGTGCTGGACTCGGGGGTCGACTACAATCACCCCGACTTGTCCGGAAAGATGTGGACAAACAGCGGGGAGACGCCAAACGACGGCGTCGACAACGACGGAAATGGTGAGCAGCTGATCGAGACACTCTTCCCGTGTCCCATATATCCTTCCGTCCTCCTCTACTTACCATGCTCCTTTCTGTCACGAGTCTTTGATCCTGCTGGAAAATCTGTTTCTCTTTTGAGAGCTGTGACCTCCCGGACTGTGTGCAGTCCATCAGTTTGGAGACGAGCAGCGATGCATGGTCATTTCCAATTATGCATCCAGTCGTTGCTGTCTGGGTCCATCCGTTCGTTGCTGCCATCATTTTGGCTTTGTCTCCTGTATTTTCCTGCAGTTCTTTTTCGCACTCTGAGTGCGTCTGTTCGTGCTTTTGCTTGTCTGACCTTCCTTGTCTTTTCTTTTGTTTCCTTGTCGTTTTCCGAATTGACGATGATTCTCTCTTTGTCCTGGTCATAGGGTACACGGACGACTACTATGGGTACAACTTTGCAAATGGGGTTGGTCGATTTGTCTTCATTTCCTGGTGCTCTTGTGCAACGCAACGGCAAAGAAATATAAGAAAAGATGGAAGAAGGGACAACAGCCTGACGAAGGTGAAACGAAACATAAGGGGAAGCACTAGGAAAAGGAAAGTCAAAAGCAGAAGCAGAGCATCGATGAGACGAAAGCTGTTTTTCGTTGCCTCCTTACGTACGGCTTTGAAAGGCTGAGCTGAAGGAGGAAGGTACATGCAGGAGAGAAGGAGAGGCCGGGAGAGAGTCAAAAGGGCAGATGACAGGAGAGGGGAAAAGTCATGCATGCAGAAACGAAATGGGAGGGTCGAAAGAACTTGGCTGCACTCAAAAAATTTATCAGCACATCGAAGTCAACTTTTTTTTTGTTCCTTTCCCGACCATTTCCTTTCTTTCCATATGCCCTTTCTTCGATCCACTTTCTCCCTGAATAAATATTCTCATCCTGCAGAACGGAGACCCTATGGACGACGACTCCGACGGGCACGGAACTCATGTTGGGACGACGGCGTTCGGGGAGTGCGGGAACTCTGAGGGGACCTGCGGGGTGATGTGGGGAGGGAAGGTGATGGGCTTGAAGTGTCTGGTCAGTCAGTTGGGGCCGGCCAGGGCTGGCGGGCAGTGGGTCTGTCCTTGAGTGCATGGGCCGGTTAGTGCGGTGGAGATGAAATGAGCCGCTGAATGGTTTGAGGTGAGACAATGGGATGGACAAGTGGGCAGCATTCAGTAAATGGCACTTCACCTTTCCGTCTCCGTCTCTGAGTGTTTTGTTGGAAAATTTCCCAGATCCGCGAATTTTGATGGGAAAAAGCGAAACGGAGTTGGATGCATCCTGAGTGTATCGATCAAAATGGAAAGTGTTTAGGTAACTGGAGGAATCAGAGGGCCCACGCAATCCTTTTGCCTTGTTTGCTGTGGAGCTTCGGGAGTTCTACTTTCTCCTTAGATTCTCTGCTGTGTTCATGCATGAAGGGTTTCCTCTTCCTCCAACATAGTCCTCTTCTTCAATTATATCAATACTTTACAATCCTGTCAAACCATTGGTGTTTGCCTGTTGCAGGACTCATCAGGGTCCGGACTGATCTCGGGATTCGTGCTGGCCATCTACTACGCACGGACTTACGGTGCGAAGGTTATGGTGAACTCATACGGGAGTGGGGCATGCTCTACGGCATTCGCGTGAGTCCAGTCAGAGAGGAAATCAATGGGATGTCTTTATCGTTGCTGCGGGGGTGTGATTGTTCTTTGAGGGGCTGCTTTTTCGTGGTTAGGAAGGGCAGTCGAGTCGAGTCGTTTCCATCACCGCACTCAACGCTTTCCATTTCTCCTTACCTCTCTCTCCCTGCAGCGTGGCTGTCCGAGATGCTTACGGCTCAGCCTTTATTGCTGCTGCCGGCAACGAAGCGACCAATCTGAACAGCGGCGTCTCCTATCCTGCCTCGTTTGCCCCCTATCTTCCCTGGGTGAGTGCGATCGGGGCCTCCACAGTGGACGGGGCGATGTCGAGTTTCTCCAACTACGGGAACACGGTTGTCTCCGTGCTCGCTCCGGGTGGGTGAGACGTGTGCATGCATGTCTGTTATGTGATGATGTGCATGTGTGTATGCATGTATGTATGCATGTATGTATGTATGTATGTTTGTTCCTCTTCGCCTGTCTTTCTATCTGTCTATCTTTCTGTCTATCTGTGTGTGTGTGTGTGTGTGTGTTTGTTTGTCTGTCTGTCTGTCTGTCTGTCTGCTTGTTGAGCTATGTTATGTATGTAAGTATGTGTGTATCTCTCTATCTATCTGTCTATCTGGTTTGTGTGCATATATTTACGTATGCCTGCATGTATGCGCCTCTTTGTCATTCCCTCTCTCTGGATGTATGTCTGTTGCTCTGCAGGCTCCGACATCATTGCAGCAGAGAACGGAGGCGGAGTGCGATCTCTGTCCGGGACCTCTATGGCAACTCCGATTGTCGCGGGGATTGCTGCAGTGGTCACCTCCCAATTCCCAAAGATTACCCCTGCTCAAGTGGGTCGGATGTGTGCTGCTTTCCTGATGTTGATTTTTCTCTCTTTCTCTTCAAAGGTTGTTATGTTTTTGCAGTTTCAAGCATTCGGTCTCTCCCTCTCTCTCTGATTCTCTCTCTGACTCTCACTCTCGAAGGTTGTCTATCGAAGAACATCCACACAGACGACTCATTCCGACTCCTGTGATCTCTGTCGGTCCACGCAGGTTGTGGCTTCCATTGAGCGTTCGGCTCCTTCCTTCACGGCTGCCACCGGTACAACGATATTTGGGGGCATTGCGAATCTGAAGGCCGCCCTCGAGTGGGCTGAGTCGAATGTGGTGGTCTCCCCCCAGACCCTCAGACAGCTGTCGAGTGGAAATAGCTCTTTCACTATCGACCTCTACGCAAACTCGGTGGGGAAGAGCGCAGGAACATACACGGACACGCTGATCATCAGATACCAGTCAGTTAGTTGAATCGGTCGTTGAAACAGTCACTGTCAATCGATCGAAGGGGGATCTTCTAAAGCGTCTCGAGCTTGACAATGGCACAGAGAGGCAGGCACACAAACAGACGGGCATGCAGGCATTGAAAGGAGAAGTTCGTATAAGTGAGCCGACGACGGACGTTTGGACGTTTGGACGTTTGGACAACTGTGCAAGCATCTCTGTCTCAGATGTGATTGTCTGTGCTTCTCTCTCTCTCTCTTTCTCTCTCTCTCTCTCTCTCTCTCTCTCTCTCTGTGTGTGTGTGTGTGTGTGCAGATATTACGATTCCGGTTGGTCTTCTCTCTACAAGACCACCATTCCCATCACCATCACGATCTCCTCAGGGTCCGGCTCTGCCCTGGGGTCCCAGACAGTGAGCATCACGGATCAGAAGGCCACTCGCATGATCGACGAGAGGGGGACAGAGAGCGGAACTTTCGGTCTGAGGAATCACCTGGGAGAGGCGGCGTGGCTGTTCCTACTTGTTGTTGCAATATCGATGCCTCTTTGGTTTCGTGACGGCGTGCGGCGGTGACAATGTATGTCTGGATTTATGTACCCAACTCTCTACAAAAGCATAAATGGATAAATCCAGTCGGTAAGCACTGACCCTTTCTGCATACGAAACGTCCCATGGCGCACCATGAAAGCTTTCTCGTACGCTCCGCTGTCCTCTCTGGGAGCTCTGATGAGGATTGGTTGGGGCAAGGGGGCACCTTCCTTCCTTGAGTCTCTCTGTGTGTGTATTTGTCCTCCAGAACACGGCCGGCATCGATGGAGAGAGGAGCTGACTTTTCATTCGTCTGGCTGGTCGGTCTAAAGGTGGACCGACCTGTCAGCACAGATTCTTTGACAACTCATAATTTGATACTAACCAACAGGTGTAGCAATCGCGTGCATGGTGAATACATGCTTGCTCCCAACCGTCAAGTCAAGGAAGTCCCCGGCGTATTCATCGGGGTTCACGAGTCTTGTTCCAAGTTTGATGCCAATCAATTGAACACACATCAATTAAACATGTGCAAACGCATATCAATGAAACACCGCCGTTACACCGGTCATGTACTCTAGCATGTACTAGCGACGTAAGAACTAATTTAACTTAAAATTGCTTGCAGCAATTAAATTACAGTATCAAGAACTTGTGGGTAGAATTTATTGTTCTAGTTATTGTTATAACTTGAACTACTCATATATAAAAAAAACTTTTTTGCCCAACTAGTAATAATAATCAATTTAATTCAAGTATTGGATCTATGAGTACTAGCCTACTAGTTACTACTACTAGGCTTATAGCTAGATGGTAGCAGTAATTTTTAATATCATACAAGTTAGTAAACATTCGGACTCTATCCTAGACTTTATCACTATTTTTGTATCATAATCATTTTACTAATCAATGTAAAAATCTCATCTTCTTCATGTCACATAAATTACCCTCCTGACACTCAAGGCTACTTGAAATTTTGTGCCGCTCAAAAATCTATTCTGCGGTGCGGCCTATGTCTTGAAAAGCGGTGCGTTAAGTGCGGCCTATATTTTGAAAAGCCGCGCCGTAGGCATGGCCTATGTCTTGAAAAGCTGTGCCGCAAGCACAGCCTATGTCGTGAAAAGCTACGCTGCATGAAAGGCTTATACCTTTAAAAAAAATGTTATATATACAGGAGGATGAGTTGCTAACAGTTAGGGAGGAAAGCCGAAAGAGGACTCGGAATTAATGACTTTCTTGATACGTACACAAATTTTGTTGGGAGCACTTCATCTGACATAGGGGCCTACTTAGTGCTCCTCTCTGCATAAAGGTCAAACACGACTGCGCGTTTCACCTCTTCTAATGGTGATCCTCCTTCAGTGACCCCCAAACTTCTTGTACACAGCTCCTCTTTCGCTTCCTCTCTCATCAAGCCATCTATATCTGCTTCTGTCAGCACTCTTCTTCTCTAAGCAAGGCGATTTTTTGTTCTCTGACATACGCCCCGAGAACCAAACAACTTGCTCCTCCATGTTCGGTGGAGGTTGACATAAAGAGGGAATAAAAGAGAAGGGAGGCGGAAGGCTCCTCCTTTTTCTCTGAATTTTGTATACGTAACACACCTAAACAACACGTGATACACCCCTTGCATGACTTGCGGCCGCGACTGCGCTGCCTTCTGAGATATTGTGCAGTTGCCCTCTAAGCCTGTACGTCGTTGCCGGGGCTCCATGAATGGGCCCCGAGAAAAACACCGTACAGAAACTTTGGAAGCATGCTGGGGCCGTGGTTTCTGGGGCCGCGCGGTGCTCTGTAAAGGCAGTGCATCGCGTCGCGCGTAAGCCTGAGATAAATTTTGTTGGCACAAAATGGTGCCGCCACTAAAAAATCCTAAGTTGAAATTAAGTGCCGCTCAAAAATCCAATCTTGAAAAATGTTTTCAAGAGTAGCTTAGAGTAACGGGGGGGTAATACAAATGCAGTATTCTAAGAGTCATCTTTTTGATTCTTCTAACTGTTGTTTGAGTGTTTTAAAGACGGTTCCCGTTGTCGGAGTTGTCTAAAAGTGTTTAATGATATGCATTTCAATCTAAGAGCGTCTGCATGACACTATTACTGCTGTGCCTCTATGCAAATCTATTTCTGAATACATCTTACTTTTTGACCCCAACAGAGTGTTGATCTACCATAGTATTTCTAAAATTCCTCTAAAATCTGAGCACAACTTAGACTTTTGGATACCTTTGGTCAGGAAAAATAAAATAAAACTAGTGAAATGAAATAGAAATTTATGTATCAGTCTGTCAATGACTGTCATTACATAAACCTCTCTGAACCTAATTACTACTTGAAAGTTCAGGCCGCATTTTGGGATAAACTTGAAAGTCCGCACCGCAGGCGCGGATCATTTATGATGTCTTGAAAGTAAAAGCCGCATATCTGGACGGTGTCTTAACCATGTACGCCGCAGGCGTAGACGGTCTCTTGAAAAACGATGCCGCAGATAGAGATCATCGTAATTATATTTTTTCAAGTAACACTTAGGTTTAGGGAGGTTTTATTATATATAGAATCTATTATAGATGGCTAACAATACAAGTATGTAACACCAGTTAGGAGTAACTGTTTAGAGTCAGGTGGCTGTGCATGGTGGTATGGTGATGAAATTGATAAAAAAAAATCTTAGGGCAGAGGAGCTAGCAGAGGAAGGGCAGCGGCTAATAACCGCTAACATGCAAGGGTGAGACACATAGGGTGCCCTCTGGAGTGTATCTTTCTGTTCCTGAGCAGACTTGTCACTTGAAGTCGACACTGCACCAACCATTCGTTATCCCCTGTTAGAACTAAGTTACCTGGACCAGATGGAGTGTGACGCATTTTATCATCATTGATGCATCATAACCCTTTCTGGACTTCTGAGTCCAGGGAGGCCTTTTTGGCTTCTTCAGGTGTCAGACCTCAGATGTCCATTCTTTGGACTCCCTGTGACTCTGGGAGTCGTTCTTTCTACACCAAGCAGCTAGGGAGACTCTAGAGAGGCGAACTGACGTCTCCTAGGGCTGTTGGGTCACGTTCAGGAAGAAGAAGAAAGGCAGGGAAGGCCATTTCTCCCACTTCCCATACAATTTTTTTTTGGAGGGGTTAGGGCGGCGGGCCAACTTGAATTTCACACCATGCTACCTTGGCTGCGCCCATGTACCCGTGCGGCTATTGATGGAATAACACCTGAGAGATGGACAGCTCTGGCTAGGGGTATCACAGCAAAAAAAAAAATAATTAACAACAATCCTCGCTTACTTTTTTTTTTCTTTGTTTTTTTTTTGACGGTGTTAGGTACACACACACACACACACACACACACACACGCGCGCACGCGCGAAAAGCGGCTGCATAGAAAGGGCAAGGAGGCACGGGGCGAAGTGGGGAAGGGGGGAAGGGGGGAAGGCGAAGGCGGGAAGAGGAAGAGGAAAGAAAAGTAATAAGAGGAGGACGGGAAAATAAAATTTGATTGAAGTGAAGTTGGCTGACCAGAAATCATACTCCGGAATGGAGTCTCCATCCCGGAAGATAATGCACTGCCCCGCCCTGAAGGTGTATTTCACAGGTCGTGAATCATCGTCGAATTTCCTGCACATAATCAAAGATGACAGAGAAGTGGGGGTTAAAGAGTAAAAAAACTGGAGCGAGGGTTGCAACTGCATAGTAGAAGTGGAAAAAATAAAAAAAAAAACAGGACGCGCGAAGGAATCCGATTCTGTAGAGCTTGATTTCGAAGATTGTTTTTCGAGCTTTGTGGAAAGTGCCTGAGGCTGGAAGTCAAAAGAAAGCATCGGATTCACGACGAGAAACGTTTGCAAGGCTTGCATCGACCAGCAGTATACATGAGTTGCACATTCAAAGGTGTGCCCCCCATCCTTTAAAAAATCTTGTGAGCTCTTTCTCTCCTTAAGGAACACAGATCAGTCAACAGTGTCATATGAGCGACATGACTGAGCTGGGCAAAATACGCAAACGCGTTTTATACAATGGAGAGCGGATCAACAGATCAACACCCGAGTCGCTGAACGTGCAGACGAGTCAGTGAACGAGTGGAGCTCACAAGATTTTCAAGGGCAAAGCAGACATTCAGCCCATCCCGAAGCGCTCCCAAATCTTTGGAGCTAGAGAACTACTCGATCTGAAAACTACCGGGTTGCATTGACTGCATCCATCTGCGTTACGTAAACGAATGGTTGATGAATTTGAATTTGACCCTGTGCGAGAGAACTGCAACATGATCGAGTTACCCACCTTGGAATGTCTGCTTCCTCGGAGTCCTTGTCTTTCGAGGTATCGTTCGTCTCGTCCTTTGGGTCGTCCTTGTCTTTCGAGGTATCGTTCGTCTCGTCCTCTGGGTCGTCCTTGTCTTTCGGGGTATTGTTCGTCTCGTCCTTTGGGTCGTCCTTGTCTTTCAAGGTATCGTCCATATTGTCCTCTGCATCTTCCTTCTTTGTTCAGCTCTCTGTCCTTTTTTCCTTGTTTTGTCTTCTGCTTCTGTACTAGCTTCCATGTCTGGCTGTTCTTTTTCGTTTTGTTCTGCGCCCGCCGTTCCTGCAGGCAGCACATCAACACCGGAAATGTTTTGGGGGGGAACGCCAAACGCTTTTCTGAAAACCGAATCGGATGCCGCAGCATCATGCCGTGCGCGTGAGCTCCGGGGTCCCCTTCCACCCTTCTCCTTCCTGATCAAAAATTTAAAGATCGATGTTCTTGTAGCCCCTTCCGGGCTGCCGCGTGCAGTACTCAGCATGCTACCAGCAAGAAAGGTCTAGAACAAATGAGAGCACAAACCACAGCAAGCGTGCAACTGACACAGGTTATTAAGGCATAGATCAGATATTCTACATGATTCAGACTGTTACAGTAGTTCTGCGTGTGCAGATTTCAGAAAGCAAAAACATGACATGCACAAGCTCTAGGCACATGCAACCTTCATTGAGATTGAAAAGAATGACAGCCATAGTTTTGCTTGAAACCTCCAGGAAGGAGGGAGCTGTTGCAAAGCAAACATGGTGCTACATAGTGCATGGAATGGGAAGCCCGCGGCAAGACCATACTGCGAAACAGCTATATATCTATCGTCAAGAAAACTCGCATTGCAATAACCAATGTGAAACAAAAGGAATCACATAGAGCTGATCTCTGTACTCACCCCATCTTCGCTCCCGCTGTCATCTGAGATCACGATCACCTCCGGCTTCTTTACCTTCACCATCTGGACGCGTGTTGATGTGCAACTGTTACAACGGAAGATAAAGATTCAAGAATCTCGGCAATCTGTTGAGGCTGTCACGCACTAAAAGTATGCAATGTAGGGGCAGCAGGTTAATTGGGCTCTTCTGCTCTAGCTGAGTAGGCAAGCTCTTGCCTAGACGAGGAGTCTTAGAGGACTACGAATGTACGCATCTACCATACTTATGCAGTTAATCGAAGTCCATGCAGGCGTGCATGCAATGGATGTGGATGCAATTGAGCTATATAGCTGCATGCATCCATGCATCCGTCTACGTGTGGCGCGTGTCCTGGCGTATACTACAAGGCATTGCGGACTCCTGGCGACGCCGCATACCTTGTCCCTGCCGGAGGCTTTCAGGATTAACGTTCATCGAAGGCCTCGGGCCCAAAGCGGCGCGCCGCGGGTGCATGCACTGTTGGTTCTTTTCGCCGCGCCGCGCCGCGCACGCATCTCGATCGATCTTGCGGCGCAGATCTCGCCAACTGGGTCCAGAGACGGCGCCTGGCTCCTGTGGGAGACTGGTAAAGCTTCGAAAGGCGCGGGAGGCAAGAGGTGCGTGTTGTTTGACTCTCAGACGCTGTACTCGGAGTGGGTGGGGTTCCCCAAAATCGGTTCTTTCTTGCTCCTCAACATCCTTTTCAGAAAGATCGGCCATCTTGGGGCTGTGTTCATACCAGAAGAGTGATTGTTTGCACGGTCAACATGGTTACCGTCTCCTTCTCGTGTGAGCAGGTCTGTCTGTGTGCGTACAGCTAGCTGTGCTTCGGTATAAGGCATTCTCCTGCTGGCCGCTTCTTCTTTGTTTAGGTACACCGACTAGCTGCGATTGCCATCTTTGTGATGTGTCTTTTTGTGATCTTTTGTGCAGCGGCGCTTGGGGGTTCCAACCTACCAGAGGGCCACGCTGGCTCCTTCTTTTTTCCCTCTGTTTCCGTGTGAGTCTGGATGGAGTGAGAGCTGCTGATTGGACTACTACCAGCAAGACGGATCAACGCAAAGTGACGAGTGCACAACGGAAGCTGCTGAAGAGACGCACAGTCAGAGTCAGTCAGACCGCCGCAGGTTAGAGTAGGCAGGGTTGCTCTGAATGTGAAACAAGATTGAAAGGACACAACAGAGAGACGCGAGAGAAGAAAAGCTGCCCTGAGCGAGACAAAGTATGCACCAAGCAAAACATACTCCCCAAGTAGACCAAATCCCCTGTAAGACTCAATGTGAAAAGCTTTCTTGCCCTGCCCATCAGCTCCTGTCCAGACGCGTTCAGATTGCCTACCGCATATCTTCCCCCCTAAGGTGCTATACACTTTGTCTGCCTCAACATTCTGTGCTCCCAAAGGTAGCGTTGCAAGTATCTGTTATTCCCCTTGCTGAATGAGAGACCTCATAAACCAAAACATACTGTTGCTCTCTACACAGCTTTTTCCAAAAACACAGAGGACACCGGTTCACTTCCCTCTTTTCTTTTGTCGTTGTGGCTGTTTTTGTGTTTTGATGCAGGTGCACAGAGGTGCAAACGGCAGAGAAAAACGGAAAGCCCCTGTCTACGCCTTGAAATCAGGTCAGTTTGCTTTCATTACATCCACCCCTTCCTTTTCTTTGACCCTCCTTTTTTCCCACATTTTCTGTTTCGGCTGCCCTCTTGCATCGAGAGACGGCTGTTGCTTGAGCGTGAATATGCGGAGCGTCAGCAGACCGCAGTGTGCCGAATCCATTTTTTCCAACAGCGGTGAGTTTCTTTAAATCCTTTTCTGTATGCAGCCAGCATGCAGCTTTTTAGACATGCCGTTTTGCTTTTGGACAGCTCCCGTTTACGCCTTCAGATTTCGGACCTAAAAAATCTGTTAGATGCACGCTTTCTGTCGCCGACTGTCGGTGTTTTTTTCTTTCTTCTACTGCAGGTGGAAGGCAATCAGGACTTGTGACGGTCTCAAAGAGCAACCGCAAAAGGCAACACCGTGACACACGCGAAAAGGTGTACGCATGGGGTAAGTCTGTCAGTGAATGTGTCCAGCAGACTGAATGCGATTGAAGACGGAAAAACCGGAGCGAGTGACAAGAGAACAGTATTATTATGGCTATAGAACGGACGATTTTAAGTCTGACAGGTGCTTGCTTCCTTTGGGGGCAAATCATGTTGCTGCAGGCAAGACAAATGAGGCGTGTCGGGTGGAGCGATTATCGCACAGGGGGACTCTGCAACGGAAGTCCTTAAGGTCAGCTGGCGCTTCGACATGCCCTCTGAGATACCCGTGTTTCTCCTCCAAGGTGTCCTCTTACCTACCCGTCTTTCCCCTCCGAGATGCCGATCTTGCCCCTCCAAGATGCGCATCTTTCCCTTCATGGTGCCGGTCTTTCCCTTCAGAGATGCCGGTCTTTCCCCTCTGAGATGCCAGTCTTTCCCCTCCAAGATGCCGGTCTTTCCCCTCAGAGATGTCAGTCTTTCCCCCTCAAGGTGCCGGTCTTTCCCCTTCAGAGATGCCGGTCTTTCCCCTTCAGAGATGCCGGTCTTTACCCTTCAGAGATGCCAGTCTTTACCCTTCAGAGATGCCGGTCTTTCCGTTCAGAGATGCCGGTCTTTCCCCTCAGAGGTGCCGATCTTTACCCTTCAGAGATGCCGGTCTTTACCCTTCGGAGATGCCGGTCTTTCCGTTCAGAGATGCCAGTCTTTCCCCTCACAGGTGCCGGTCTTTCCCCTCAGAGGTGCCGATCTTTCCCCTTCAGAGGTCGGTCTTTTCCCTCCGAGATGTCGGTCTTTCCGCTCCGAGGTGCCGGTCTTTCCCCTTCGAGATGTCGGTCTTTTCCCTCCGAGATGTCGGTCTTTCCCCCTCAAGGTGCCAATCTTTCTCCTTCGAGATGTGCGTCTTTTTCCTCCATGGTGCCGGTCTTTCCCGCTCAAAGATGCCCATCTTTCCCCTCCAAGATGCCGGTCTTTCCGTTCAGAGATGCCGGTCTTTCCACTTCGAGATGCCGGTCTTTCCCCTCCGAGATGCCGGTCTTTACCCTCCGAGATGCCGGTCTTTACCCTCAGAGATGCCAGTCTTTACCCTTCAGAGATGCCGGTCTTTACCCTTCAGAGATGCCGGTCTTTACCCTTCAGAGATGCCGGTCTTTACCCTTCAGAGATGCCGGTCTTTCCGTTCAGAGATGCCGGTCTTTCCCCTCAGAGGTGCCGATCTTTACCCTTCAGAGATGCCGGTCTTTACCCTTCGGAGATGCCGGTCTTTCCGTTCAGAGATGCCAGTCTTTCCCCTCACAGGTGCCGGTCTTTCCCCTCCAAGATGCTGGTCTTTCCCCTCAGAAATGCTGGTCTTTCCCCCTCAAGATGCCGGTCTTTCCCATTCAGAGATGCCGATCTTTCCCCTCAGAGATGTCGGTCTTTTCCCTCCATGGTGCCGGTCTTTCCCTTCCATGGTGCCGGTCTTTCCCCTCAGAGATGCCGGTCTTTCCCCTCAGAAATTTCAGTCTTTCCCCTTCAGAGATGCCAGTCTTTCCCTTTCAGAGATGTCAGTCTTTCCCCTCCAAGATGCCGGTCTTTCCCTTCAGAGATGCCGGTCTTTCCCCTCAGAGATGCCCATCTTCCCCTTCATGGACCCGGTCTTTCCCCTCAAAGATACCGGTCTTTCCCCTCAGAGATGCTGGTCTTTCCCCTCAGAGATGCCGGTCTTTCTCATTCAGAGATGCCGATCTTTCCCCTCAGAGATGTCAGTCTTTCCCCCTCAAGGTGCCGGTCTTTCCCGTCCAAGGTGCCAGTCTTTCCCCTCAGAGATGCCGGTCTTTCCCCTTCGAGATGCCGGTCTTTCCGTTCAGAGATGTCGGTCTTTTCCCTCCATGGTGCCGGTCTTTCCCCTCAGAGATGCCAGTTTTTCTCCTCTTAGATGCCACCCCTTCAGAGATGCCAGTCTTTCCCTTTCAGAGATGTCGGTCTTTTCCCTCCGAGATGCCGGTCTTTCCCCTCAGAGATGCCGTTCTTTCTCCCTCAAGATGCCGGTCTTTCCGTTCAGAGATGCCGGTCTTTCCCCTCAGAGATGTCAGTCTTTCCCTTCAGAGATGCCGGTCTTTCTCTTCATGGTGCCGGTCTTTCCACTCAGAGATACCGGTCTTTCCCCTCCAAGATGCCGGTCTTTCCCCTTCAGAGATGCCGGTCTTTCCCCTTCAGAGATGTCAGTCTTTCCCTTCATGATGCCGGTCTCTCCCCTCAGAGATACCGGTCTTTCCCCTCCGAGATGCCGGTCTTTCCTCTCCAAGATGCCGGTGTTTCCCCTCAGAGATGCCGGTCTTTCCCTTCAGAGATGCCGGTCTTTCCCCTTCAGAGATGCCGGTCTTTCCCCTCCATGGTACCGGTGTTTTTCCTCAGAGATGCCGGTCTTTCCCCTCAGAGATACCATGCTGTTTTTTAAAAATCGCAGACCCCTCTTCCATCCAGTCTTTCGGGCCTCGGATGTCTCTCCAATCTTATTTTTTCACTCTTTTGTGTGCTCCCTGCAGAGTAGTAGAGGTGGGCACCGGTGAAAAAAGCAGCAGCAGGTCGGTGCTCTGCTTCTCAGAAGTCCCCCTGTAGTTCCTTTTTACCCTCTCTGTCCATCTGCCCTTCTGCTTTCTCTCGCTTTCGCCCTCTATCTCTCCAGTCTCTGTCCATCTGCCCTTCTGCTTTCTCTCGCTTTTGCCCTCTATCTCTCCAGTCTCTGTCCATCTGCCCTTCTACCTTCTATTGTTTTGCCCTCTATCTCTCCAGTCTCTGTCCATCTGCTCTCTGTCCATCTGTCCCTCTGCCGCTTCACTTCTCTGCCACCCTCTCTCCTGTCTCTGTCTGAGTATTTCTCACTCTTCCTTTTTTCTACCTTTTTTTTTGTGCTTTTCTTGTGCGTTCTCCAGAGTATGCTTTTGTTGTGGCGTGACCAGAACGGTACGTGCTATACTCATTTTTTCTCTCCTGTTTTTTTCTGCAGCCTCTTTTTTATTGGTTAGCAATCTGCTGTACCTTCTGATTTCGTCGTAGCGTTCCCTTTTCTGTGCCTGCTCTCTGCCCATTTCCACATCGGTCTTTCCACTTGCCCTTTTGCCGTCTTTGCAGCTGACGGGGCGACGGTGTTGTCCGCCATGCTATCCACAAGAACCAAGGATGTACTGCTGACAGCCATCAGCATTTTGCAGGTGGGCCTGTGTCTTTTATTCAACGATGGTGTCAGTTTCGACTTTTCTTTTAATGCTTCCTTCGTATTTGCCCTTGTGTCTTTCCTTCCCTCGATCTGCACTACAATCGTGGTACAAAAGCGAATGCTCACACCCCCGTATTGCACTCTCTCCTTAGGCTGATCAGATCCTTGGCAGACCCCCCCACCCTGCCGATCAGATCTTCTTCAGACTCTTCCACTCTGCCAGCCAGATCCTCTGCAGACCCCCCCACTCTGACAACTAGAACCTCTGCAGACCCCTGTTTCCTACCAATCAGATCCCCGGGCCCTAGCCTGCTGATGAGATCCCCCCACCCTGCCGGTCAGATCCTCTGCAGACCCCCCCACTCTGCCGATCAGATCCTCTGTACAGTCAGTACAGACCCCCCCACTCTGCCGATCAGATTCTCTCCATACGCCCCCACCCTGCCGATCAGATCTTCTGCAGACTCGCCCACCCTGCCAGCCAGACTCCCCAGCCTGCCAATCAGATCCTCTGCAGACCCGCCCACCCTGCCAGCCAGACTCTCCCAGCCTGCCCATCAGATCTTCTGCAGACCCGCCCACCCTGCCAGCCAGATTCCCCCAGCCTGCCGATCAGATCCTCTCTACCCTGCTAATCAGATCTTCTGCTCCCTTTATTTTGTCAGACTTCTTTTTGTATCCTCTTTCAGACCCAAAACAAGACCTTTTTTCCTGGTGCCTGCAGCTTTGCTTCTTCTCTACTGCTTGTATCGCTCCACGGGTCAGCTCCCCCTTTTCCCCCCTCCACCTCCACCGATATCGACAAACTGCTCCGTGGTTCTGTGCATCCTCGATTTTTTCTTTGTCCCTTCGTATGTCTTTTTTCTCCTTTTGTCCCATCTATCTGTCCATCTATCCGTCCCTTCATCCATCCTCTGTCCGTCTCCCCTTTCTATGCATCTGTCCCTCCATCCTTTTGTCACTCCACAGTCTCTGTGTCCCTCTGTTTTTTTTGTCCCTCCGTCCGCATCTATCTTCTGTCTTTGTAGGGTGTCCCTCCATTCCTCTATCCGTCCGTTTGCCCTTGTCCCTCTGTCCATCCCTCTTTTTTGTCCCTCTGCCGTCTCCATCTGTCCCTCCTCCCTTTTTTC
This sequence comes from Chromera velia, assembly GCA_018398765.1. Lineage (NCBI taxonomy): Eukaryota > Chromeraceae > Chromera > Chromera velia. Next base: position 84,898 of record JAHBMJ010003670.1, on the reverse strand, counting down.
CGTCTGTGGTTCTTTCCCTCTGTGCGACTGTCTCTTCATCTCTTTGTCCATCTCTCTATCCCTCTGCATGTTGCTCCTCCATCCCTCTGTCTCTCTATCCCTCCGTTCCTCTGCCCGTGTGTCTTTCCGTCCCTTTCTCCCTCTGTGCAACTGTCCCTCCATCCCCCTTTTGTCTATCTGTCCTTCTGACAGTGTCCGTTCTCGTTTCTGTCTCCATCCTTTTGTCAAACCGTCTGTCCCTTTCTCCCTCCGCTAGTCCTTTTTTTCCTTTCACCCTCTATCCTGTCCTCCCTTTCGTATTGTGTCCCTCTATCCCTCAGTCCGTCCTCCCTTCCGTATTCTATTCCTCTGGCCTCTGTGTCTCTTCGGTTCCGTGTCCCCCGTCACTCCGTCCGTCTGCTATCCTTTTCTTAGTCTTTCACTTTGTTCCATCCGCTTGCGTGCTCTCTTAATCGGTAATCACTGTGTTTGTTTGCTACGGACTACAGGTTAGCCCCCGTGGTTGCTTTTTTGTCAGAATGAAGAGAAAAGAAAGCAAAGAAAAGAACGCTCCAGTTTACATACATGTATTCTTGTTTTTCTCTCTCTTTTTCTCCATGTGTGTCTGTCTGTCTGTCTACGTCTTTCTCTCTCTTTTTCCCTCTGTCTCTCCCTCTGTCTGTCTATCTGTCTGTCTGTGCATCTTCCTCTCTTGATCTCTGCATTTCAGGTGAACGTTCGTGGACTTACTAGGCTGTCCTCCAACAGCAGCGAGTGCAGATCAGGCCTGTCAGGGGAGGGGAGGGGGGGTGGAGTGGCCTTTTGATTTCATCGTCCTTCCTTCCCGACACTCCCCTTCTGAGGTTCTGTATGCTTTTCTACATCCCTTTCCGTTTCTCTGCTCTCCATCTGCTTTTTCTCCTTTAAGCGAGGCATTCCCATACGGATCAGTGACTGACCTGTCTGGAACGAGGGAGTGCTTATTCTCTCCGTCTTTGTGTTTTGTTTCTCTCTCACACGCACATCTATGAACACGCACACCCTCTCTCTCCCAACTTGTTTCCCTTTCTCGCACTCTCTCTCACTTTCTTTCCCTCTGTCCATCTGTCCAGACGCATCACTGTCAACGCTTATACATGTATCTAGTATATTGATATATGTATATACATACATGTATATATCCTCTCTCCCTCTGTCCATCTGTCTGTCCATGCAGACGCAGGGAGCTCCTCCGAGGCAGATGAGGATGGAGACTGGATCAAGAGAGGGCGCAACACGAAATGTTCATGAGGAATCATTCGTCTCCATGGCACCTTTTCAAGTCATTCCTTCCTTCATCTTCCTCCCTTTCTTGCTTCCTTCTTTCCTTTGTTCCTTTCTGTATCTCTGTCTCCCTGTATCGTTGCTCTCTCCCCTTCGCTCAATGTAGGGGGGTCTTTTTGTATTTGTATCAATATGTGAAACCTGAGTGGGAAGACTCAAGCAACACAAGAAACGGGGACTCAAAGGAGAAAGGGAAAGATGCGGCTTCGGAGGACAGAAAGGGACAAGGAAAGAGGGAAGAGAGAAAGAAAGAAAGAAAGAAAGAAAGAAAGAAGGGAGGAACGAGCGTCCATGCCTGTCTGTGTGCATGGGTGTCTGCATGTCTGTGTGTCGGTGTGTGTCTGTATGGGTGCATGCAGATCCATGTTCACCGACTTTGTGAGTGTTGCCCTCGAATTGGTTCTGCCTCCAGGCTCTTTGTGGTCAGTTAGTCTTCTTTTCTTCTTCCTTCATGCATATTTTTCTTTCATTCAATCAATTAATCCATCGCCCTTCGTTGGCTGATTGAGTGATGCATGTTTTCCGTCCTTGAGGATCGCCTGTTAGTCAGGGTGTTTGGTATCCATTTGGATTGATGGTGTGCTGTTGCCTTCTTGATTTCTCTTCCTGGCGGTGAGAAAAAAGGGCAAGACATGCTCGTAGTTTTCAGCAAACGATGAATGTGGTTCTTCTGCTCATGTCGGATCTTTGTGATAAAAAGGAAGGCTTCTTTTCTCTTCCTGCAGGTGGGCGTCTGGGGGGGACGACGGCGAGAGTGCCCTTATGGTCCGGTGTGCATGCAGACAACCGCTCTCTACACATGTGGAGCGCTGCGTGTGCATGCCTTCGGAGTCACGGAGTGCATGCTCTAGGAATGCTTTTCGACTTTCAACTCATCGAGAGGGAACTGGACAAGACGGGGGGGACGGTTGGAGTTGAAGAAGACGAGGGGGCGCGCAGAGCTGATAAGGCGAGAAGGAAGGAGAGACGCAGAAGGCGAAAGGAGAGGGAGGCCACAGATGAGATGAGAATGAAGAAGAGGAGAGAAGGGACAGGGGAAAGGAAGGCGTGAGGGAAGCTCTTCAAAACAGTAGAGCAAACTGAAGGGGGGCAGAGTGGACTCTGTGGTGTTCCAACCAGGATTATCCTGGAGGTCAGTAGGATCGATTGAAGAAGGGAAGGATGGTTGGATTGTTGTGCTTCATTTTCTCTTTAATTCTTCCTTCATGGACCAAACTCTACAGGCTATCCCTCGATCCCCCCCCCCCCCCC
>JAHBMJ010003670.1:15000-82044 GCA_018398765.1 Chromera velia | reverse complement strand
CCCCCCCCTCTCTCTCCTTCCCGCTTGGTTTCATTCATTTCTTTCCCCTCCCCATTCTTTCATTCCTTCTCTGTTCTCGTCAGGTGACACGCACAGATTTCTGGGGGCGCCAAACTCTCGAAAGCTATCCCCCTTGAGCCCGGGTTGCACTCAGTAGACGTTCGTCTCTGGCAGCTTCTAGGGCAGGTGGAGGAGGATGCTTTTGCTACATCCCCCCTTTTTGTTGTCTGCTTGTCTCCTTTTTTTTCCAGCCCTCCTCCCTTCTCCCCCCCTGACTCAGTAAAAAACGTTACCCCCGATACGAAAGTGTCATACCCCAAATGAAAGTGTCACTGAAAAACGAAGTAGGATCCAGGTTCCAGTGACACTTGTGACGCTTTTCCCCATAAAATTCTTTGTTTTCTTTTTTTTGAAGAGAATAGGACGAATCAATGTGTGTTGTTGTTTATTCTTAGAAAATAATTGTAAAAAGTGTCATAAGTGTCACTGACAGGTCAAATCAAAGCCACTGATGAATGACACTTCTGGATCTGTCTTCCCCCAAAGTGTCACAAGTATCATTCTGTTTTTCAACTCCCTCTTTGTCTCTTTTTCTTTTTTGAGGGGGGGGGGAAAGGGGGGATGGGATGTCTCATGTGCCGGCGGTGAAGTTGACAAGAAAAACTCATTGTGTCTACTCCCCGGTAAAAAATGTCTCCTCCGACCGACGCCCTGTGCCTCTTCTTCGTGCCCCCCTGCACGCCTCCTCCGTTTTTGTCCTTCTGCTTCCCAGACTCTTTTTTGGATCCTCTTTGAGACCACTTTCCCGACTGCTGCAGCCTTTGCGTCCTCTGAACTGCACACTGAGTCCACAGGTCAGCTCCTGCCTCCTTCTTGTTTTTCCTCCACCCTCATTTCAATCCCCCCCAACACCGACAGGCTCCCTTTTTTTTTTTAAATTGCTCCGTGTTCGCTCCAGACTCCCAATGCTTTTATTTTTGACGCTCTTTTTTGTCTTCTCCCTCCCTCCGTCTGTCCGTCTGTCCCGTTGTCATCCCTCCGTCGGCTTTTTTTTATCTTTCTATCCGTCTGTCTCTCTGTCCTTCCATCCCTCTGTCCGTCCCTTTCCTTTTTTCTTTATCATTCAATCCCTCTGTCCGTTCGTTCGTGCGTCTTTCTGTCCCTCAGAGTCCGTCGGTCCTTTTTCCTTCTCTCCCTGCATCCTTCTTTTCTTTCTGTCATTTCACCCCTCTGTCACTCCGCCTTGTATCCCTCTATGTCACTTTGTCCCTCTGTTTTTCTTAATCCTCTGTCCGTCCGTCTATCTGTCCCTCTTTCCCCCTGTGTTTTCCATTCATCCGTCTGCCCTCTGTCAGTCCGTCCTTCTGTTCTTCCATCCCTTTTTTGCCTGTCTGTCCCTCCGTCTTCCATCCTTCCATCCCTTTTTCTTCTGTGCTCCCATCCCTGTGTGCCCGTGTCTCTCTTCTCCACGCGTTTATTATTTATACATCCCCTCATTTTTTTCCCTCCATCCCTTGAAGTTCGCTGTATTCCGTTAATCCCTCCGTCTGCCTCTCTTCCTTTTTTTCCCTCTGTGTGTCCATCCCTCTGTGCATATCCCTTTTTGTCTTTTTGTCTCTCCATCTATCCGCATGTGGCCCCTCCATCCCTTTGTCCATCCTTCTGTCCGTCTGTCCCCCCGCATTCCGTCCCTCGGCCCTCTTCCGTTTGTCCTCCGTCTGTCTGTTCCTCCGTTTTTTTTTTTTCCTCTGTCCCTTGATTCCTCCGTCCTTCTTCTTTCCTGTCCCTTCGTCTATCTCTACACCCCTGCACCCTGCCTGCCAGAACCGCCTACTCTGCTGATCAGGTCCTCTGCAGACCCTTCTGCTTTGTCGGCTAGATCTCCCCATCCTACTTGTTAGACTTTAGCAGATCGATCCCCCTACCTTGTCTGTTAGATCTTCAATAACCCCCCTCTGTCTGCAAAATTCCCACAGACCCCCTCACTCTGTCTGCAAAATTCCCACAGACCCCCTCACTCTGTCGGCAAAATTTCCACAAACATCCTCAATCGGGTGGCAAAATTCCCACAGACCCCCTCACTCTGTCTGCAAAATTCCCACAGACACCCCCACTCTGTCCGCAAAATTCCCACAGACCCCCCCACCCTGTCGATCAGATCCAGTGCAGACCCGTCCACCTTGCTAGTCAAATTTCTGGAGACCGTCCCCTACCCTGTCTGCCAGATCTACTCTGCTTGCCAGATCCTCTGCAGGATCTCCCACCAACCCTTCCCACCCTGCCGGTCAAATTTCTGCACACACTTCACTTTGCAGGCCATTCTGCCACCCAGATCCTCTTCGGACTCCCCACTCTATCGGTCACCCTGCCGGCTAGATCTTCTGTAGGTCCTGATGGTGTGCTTCTCAGATCCTTTTCAAGCATTCCCAGTCTGCTCATCAAATTTCCACAGACGCTTCCGCTATGTTCCTTCAGATGTCAACCGTCTGCCGTCTCTGCAGGTCGCTTAGGCGATGTTGACGGGTCCAAGGCGAATGTGGAACCAGCAAAAGAGCCCATGAAGGTGCGTTCTTTCAACTATTTTCTTTTAGGCCTATGAAGCGCTTCAAGATTTTACAGCTGCTGCACTGTTTCAGTCGTTTGTTGTTCATCTTATTTGAGCTGAAAATCATTGCGCTCTGTCTGTGTATCTACTTCGCATTACTTCGCATTTTCCTTTTGTAGCTTTTGTCTCTTCAAGGCTTCAGACTCTTGGCAGATAAATGCGGCAAGGTCTTTGGCATTTCAAACCAAATTTTCTTCTAGATGTTTTCGATTGTTTCACTTTCTATGAAAAGGTGTATCCGCACATCGATCAGTACACCCCTTCCTCCTTTGCTAGCAGGCCGGACGAAGAAGAAACTCCATAACGTGAGCGAACGCTCTGTACCGTCTGTCTCTTTTCATGTCTTCCCACTGGAGATCCCGGGTCTTCCGCCACCGGAGATCCTAGCTGTTCCCTCCGGAGATCTCGGGTCTTCCCACCAGAGATCCCAGGTCTTCCCATCGGAGCTTTCCATCGGAGATACCAGGTTTTCTCACACCGGAAAGTCCGGGACTTCTCGCCGGAGATCTCGGGCCTTCCCACCGGAGATCCTGAGTCTTCCCTTACCAGAGATCCCAGGTTTTCCCCCACCAGAGATCCCGGGTCTTCCCACCGCAGATCCCCCACCAGAGATCATCAGAGATCCCGGGTCTTTCCCCACTGAAGATCCCAGGTCTTCCCACCGCAGATCTTGGGTCTTCTCCTCCAGAGATCGCAGCTGTTCCCTTCGGAGATCTCGGGTCTTCCCACCGGAGATCCCGGATCTTCTCACCGCAGATCATGGGTCGTCCCACTGGAGATCGCTCCTCCTGCAGGCATTCTATTCCTGCATCAGAAGTACTGGGCCTTCTTGTCGGAGATACCGGGTCTTCCCACCGCCTCTAGAGATTCTGGGACTTCCGACCGGAGATACCAGGCCTTCCTTTCAGAGCTCTCAGGGTCAGAGACCCCATGCACCCTGTTCTATCAGCTAGACCCTCTGTAGATCTCTGGGATCTATCCAATAGACCTTCCAGAGCTCTAGGCGTATCACAGCAAAAAAAAATAAAAAAAAAAGTAAACCAAAATTTGCTTAAATTATTTTTTTTCTTTTTTTTTTCTTGCAACACCTAAGCAACAGTTGTGCAACACCCAAACAACAGTTACGCAACACTTGAACAACAGTTGTTCGTTACCTAACACCGTCAAAAAAAAAACAAATAAAAAAAAAAGTAAGCGAGGATTGCTGTTAATTTTTTTTTTTTTTTGCTGTGATACCCCTAGCCAGAGCTGTCTATCTCTCAGGTGTCATTCCATCAATAGCAGCTTTCTAACCCTTTGAGGTCTAGTGAAAATCTATGTGATAAGACAAAAAAAAAAGGCTTTGTGCTTCTATGTAGATAACTTGAAACAGACCAGGAGTTATATTACTCATTAATTCCAGTGAATGCCGCATGTTCATCATCATCATCATCATATGCCATCGCCATCAGCCTATTGCTAGGCGTCTACCGTTTGATGGCAATATACGTCGGAGGCATGCAGTTCTATTTATTTCGACAGCGTAGGCAATTGCAAGTCAATATTTATCCATATGTAGCTTTGCTCTACTTTACTCTTGAGAACCAATAATTTCAAGCAGAATGTAAGTCAATTAATCGATGAGCAAATTGCTCCCAGGTTTGAAAACTTAAACAAACTAGGTTAGATGCACACTCGGTATATGCGGACGGGGCATGCGTACCGACATGTTACTCAACAGTGGTTATGCCAAGTATTATACACAAACTTTTGAAGTAAAAGTATTCTTCATACTGTTGTAACTGTAGTTCAGCTAAATAGATTGATTGATAATTTTTGTTGTAGGTGCCTCACCGCTATGTCGATCAATCTGTCGCTAGAGCTAGCAGGGCGCTCCCTAGCCTACGTTGATACAAAAAATGTAAATAGGATAAGATCGGACTTATATTTTGAGTAAAGCTTTAAAATCATGAGATTGATTAAAGTGATACTGTACTAGTTAGGGAAAGACATACATAAAAGTGACCCCATTCTGGAGAGGAGGGCTGGTATCGCGGACAGACAGTTCTGGTGTCTCCAGTAGGAAAACTTGGTATCTCCACTGAAATATCCCGGTATCTCTGGCGGAATATCCCGGTATCTCTAGTGGGAAGTACCAGGATCTCTTGTGAGAACACCCATTTTTCTCTGGCAGAAAGGCCCGGGATCTCCTGTCAGAAGACCCGGTATCTCTGGTGACAAGATCCACAATCTTTGCACACCCCTCCACAGTGCCAGTCAGACTTCCACAAACCCCTCCACTCTGTTTGCAAAACTCCTGCAGGCCCCATGACAACCACAGACCCCCTCACTTTACCAGCCAGACTCGTATACAAACCCTTCTACCCTGCCACTCAAACTCCCATACAGATGTCTCTACCCTGTCTGTCAGACTCCCAAACAGACCCCTCCATCTTGTCTGTCAGACTCCCAAACAGACCCCTCCACCCTGTCTGCCAGACTCCTACAAATCCCTAAATTCTAACTCCCGCAGACCCTGTGCCTACCAGACTTCCGGTTGGGGTGCAAGACTCCCATGGACCTCTCGGATTTGCGTGCAAGCATGATTCTCCTCTCTCTGTTAGCAAAACTCCCACCACATGGACCTGTCAAAACTCTGTCGAGGTTGTTCTTTCAGATAAAGAACGCATTACGTTTTCAGGTCTCACAGGCTGGCTGCAGTCCACCTCCACTGTTTTTTGCCACCCACTTGAGGCCTTAAATGCATACACAGGAGCCTGCAAAATCCAGAGACAACAAAAGAGGCTTTGTTTCTTGAGTTGCTCCTGAGCGAAACGTACATACATATCTAAAAGCCCACAGGAGACTCTGAGATAGACGACAAATTGGGAAAAAAGGGGGGGAATAGTGATAAGAGAGATAGATGCATAGACAACTACAAATTTTCAGACTTTCAGTGTTCAGAGTCTTCAGCCTGGGAGATTTTGATAACAGAAGCCCGGCGGCAAAACCTGTGGTAGTCGAGGAAGAGCGCCAGACTCACAGAGGCCTCTGTGCGTAAAACTCCCACAGATCCCCCCATCTGTCCACAAAACTCCCGTAGACCTTCCCGCTCTGTCAGTAAGATTTTTATACACACACACACACGCCACTCTATCCATAAAACTCCCGCAGACCCCCCCACTCTATCAGCATGACGCACACAAACTCTAATACTCTGCCGGTGTGCCGCCTACACACATACCCCCCACTCTGCCATCAGGTCCACCAGCTTTTCACAGACACTCCCACTCTATACGCAAAACTCCCAACTCTTCCTGCAAAACCCTTGCAGATCCTCCACTTTGCCAGCACGATTCCCATAACCCCCCAATTATACAGTCCGTCCGCCGGACTCTCGCCTTTGTGTCTGACTACCACAGAGCCGTCATCCACTCTGCTAGCTAGACTTTCACAGACTTCTTCACTTTGCCAGCCATACTCCAAGTGTTCCATAAGCCCTAGCCCCCCAATGGAACTTCTACAGACCGTGCCCCCAATGCTCAAACAGATTCTCTCACTCGGCCAACATGATTCCATAGACTCTGTCCCCCAGGCCCCCACATAATTCTTACAAACCTTCCGACTCTGTTCGGCATACTTCTACAGAAACTCATACTCTATTCGGAAATGGGCCCGTGCTCAGACGCCGCTCTGCTGCTTGCCACTTTACACGAAAGGCTACCATGCTGCCCGAACAAACTCTTAAGACTCCAATGGACACCGTACTATGCCCACACTTCTCTTTCAGAGCCCCCAAATGTGCCCCTCTCTTTATTGGCGTCACTGCAACAACCTCCCCCCTTGCTCTGGCTATAGAACTTCCACAAACCTTTCGCAGCCTGACTTTGACACACACATACACACACACACACATACACATACACACACACACATATACACATATAGAAAGAGAGAGAAAGAAAGAGAGAGAGGGAGAGAGAGAGAGAGAGAGTCTCAGAGAGAGAGAGACGTACATACATGCATACATACATACAGTTTGCATGCATACATTAATAATCGGACAGGCAGGCAGACACATGTACTTGGTGCATCGCTGTCACAGTTCAACCTACAATGTTGTCCAAAAGAACGATGGTGAACGGTGTGATTCTACTGGGTCCAAACTTTAAGCACACAGAGCCCACACTCTCCGCAAGCTCTCTCTCTGTTCTCATATTCTATTTTGTCCAAACTTCCCACACACTCCCAGGGAGATGGCTACACAACTGTTTATGGTACGCATATATCAGCTAGAAGCATTGAATTGACACATATATACGAACAGGCACGCGCATTTTCTCGCCATCAGACAAAAGTTTCCTGATAGAGAGGGTCGGATGGGAACAGAGCTAGTCAGAATGAAAGAAAGAGAAACAGACACAGAGTACAGGACAGAAGACAGGCTGTCTGAGTGAGTTTTCAGATGGTGGCGTTGTCAATCTGCATGTATGCTCAAAAAGAAAAGACGTTCAGACACACCAAAGTGCGACCGGACAGAAGCCTGCCAGGGAAAGTTTGCAGAAGTTCCCGTGGTTGGTGGGCTTAAAGTGGGCTTGAAGACGCCGTAGACTGGCTTTTCTAGATCCAAGAGACATGGATGGGTCACCTGATTGACGTATCTCTTCCTTCACCCCCATAGAACATCGGAAAACACATCATTGGCGCCGTTACAATCGTGATGGATCTGGACCTGTTCACTGATCCCGACGAACCAAACTTTACAAGCGAATTGTCAGTAACATTTATATATATAGATATTGTCTTGCTCTGTGTCTTTGAGGTTCACAAGAGAGGCCGGCGTACCTACACATGTTGTTGAAAGTATAATTGACTTACATGTTTTGTTTCTGATAGACGGTGTTTTTATTCCCCTTTTGTTTTCACCTCAGTCTATGCTCACTAACTCTGATCTATGTGCATGGACGCTCAACACTTGGATTCTTCCAGGTACTACGGGGCAGAGCCACTTCAATGATTTTTGCATATATATATCTATAGAGATAAGTAACAAATGCTTTTCCTGTGCAGGAAGACGATGCTGGTATCTGTGGACTCCGAGCCAAACATGGTCAGTCTCAGCAGACTGTGAATACTCTCGGCGGAGTCTCTCGCTCTCCTCTTTCTCCGGCGTCCGTAACCCCAATTTCGAAGTCGTCTTCTCTGAGCATCTAAGCGCATACCTGTTCCTCTATACTCTAGGATGCTTTAACGATTCGGCTACAAAATGACGATGGGATGTCCACTTCGGAAGCTCAGCATTATTTTGTTTTTTGAGTGAGAATTGTTTCTAATCATTTAAAAATACATAAGGCATCTTCAAATTTTTTGTCTGAATGCAGACACCAATTCCTGGTACTCCCCCCTACAGGCCTACCATAGTTGTCAGTCAATACAATATCGTTTCTCCAATTAAGACTGACAGAGGCTAAGTAAATGAGAACTGTTGCCAGATGGCAAGCATTCAGTGAGAAGATAAGTCACTTGATTTCTAATAAATGAGAGGTAATCAGTTAGAGGCCTTAAAGTGTGCGCTCTGGAACCAGAACTTTGAACAAACTGTTCAATTTCTAAAGAAGACAAAAGAATTTCAGCGATTCTTTCTGTGATGGAGATACAACAGCTGAAATCAGTTCATGTCACAATCAGTGAGCGGCTTGTTGCTTCTAGATTCTTTTGTCGTGCTGGCATTTTGTGACCATGGTCTTTAGCCATGTATTAACAACTTTTTTTCCCCGATTACCGTGACTGCAGGCACTTATAGAAGAAAACGAATCTTTCAGAAAGGAGACAAGGGCTTTCCAGGAACAAACAGAGTCTGCCGAGAAGAATCAAGGGGAATTAGAGCAGCAGCTTAAGATCTTTAAGGCAAGTGCAAGACTTGTGGAAGGACTGAGTTTCTTCATTTGCTCCATACCCTAGTCCGTGTGTGTTTGATTTGGAAAGCTTCTTTCTCCCTTTATGTGAATGTGTCACGGTGCGGCAATCATTTTCTATCTTCTCATCTATAGACTCAGTTTTCTCTGTCTATGGTTTTGTTGGTCAAAAAGTTGGTTTTTTCACCTATCTTGCACAGGTTGGCTGTGGTTTCACTGAGTTTGCAGTACATTCCAGTCGACCTGCTACACGTAGACTCCCAATCCCGCAACATGCTCGAGAAGGCCTGTCTCTTGCTTAACAATTAATGTCTCTCGTTTTCCTCCCATTTATCCTCGTTTTTTTTCGCACATCGTCTCTGTCTTGCTTTCTGTAATTTCAAATCAACAGAGAGTCTCTTCACTGTCTCAGTTCCTACATGTCATCCTACAGGCTCCATCTGACGACACCAGCTCCACCTGGGACCGCGAAGGTGGAACTCAGAAGCGAAAGAAACGGAACAAGGGCGGCGGAGACTCGGATACAGAACATTCTTTGCCGTAAGTAGGGAATTGGTCAGCTAGACTGGACTTCATTCAGTTCAGGCTGTACATGGAATGCACATGGATGTACGATTATTGAACGAGTCACACATACATCATTCACACCTGCACAGAGCATGTAGCCTTACAAAGACCCGTAGACCGATGATAACCTTCAATACGTGCACATAAATGTGTACGTAAGTACGCATATACTTTAAAAGTGTCACGAGCGCGCAAACAGATCGTAGCTGCTGGTCTGGGGGGCACTGGGTGGCGAACTGGAGCCTTCAAACTTCACTGGTAAGCAATGGCTTTAAAAGTTTGCCCTCCACTTCAGTCACTAGCTAAGCCCACAAGATTTTGATGTCTACTAACTGTCGCTGCTTGATGGTGTAAAAGGATTCCAACGGCCTATTCTAGATCGACAGATATTAAGTAACACCACGGGCTGGCAGGAGACTGGGGAAAGATAGAGAGGCAATGCATTGCAATGGACAGGCAGGCAGGCAGGCAGGCAGATAGGCAGGCTGAGGCAGAAAGGCAGGCAGACAAGTAAGCAGGCAGGTAAGCAGGCAGGCAGACAGGTAGGCAGGCTGAGGCAGAAAGGCAGGCAGACAAGTAGGCAGGCAGGTATGCAGGCAAGCAGACAGGTAGGCGGTCACCGCCAGCCTGAGCAGGCAGACAGACAGGAAAGTGAAGAGGTGGGCAGACCGACCGGCAGACCAGCAGGCAGGCCAGCAGACAGGCAGACAGGCATGCAAGCAGACAGACAGACAGACATGCATTACTTCTTTTTTTCATTAGAAGGAGTGGGAGAGCTGGACGGAAGAAGAGAAACATATACACACAGAGAGAGAGAGAGGGGGAGGCAGAGAGGAGGAGGCAGACAGGTATGCAGGCAGACAGGCAGACAAAAAGGGAGGCTGGCACGCGAAGGCAGAATGTCGTGTTACACACTGCACACTTTCCCTGAGATAACATTCCCTCCTCTTGCTTCTTTGTGTGCATGTTTATGAATCTGTCTGTATAGTGGGACACCTTTTGCTGAGACTGTCTCCCATGGCGCGAGTTACAGAAGCATCGGCCTCATTCAGTTGACTCTGAAATGTAGATGAAAGCCAGTGGAAACCCGAATGGGGTCAGTGCACATATTCAAAAGTGTGTATGCAGGCTGCCTGGTTTGGTCCTTTTCAACTTTGGATTGAGTCATCGAATTAGTCTTTCACTATACACATATCAATTGACAGAGAGTCAATCGCATTTTTTCTCCTTTTTCTTTCCTTTTTTTAGGTTTCTGCACTCGGTAAGAGTCGAGCACAGAGTCAAGCAGCATGCCTTTTCTGACACATAAATAAGTTCTGGGTTGCCTCGATCATTTCCTGTTTTTCCTTTCTTTCTGCAGGATATGAGCAATGTCAATACTTCTATGGACCGCTGTGGACTGCTCAGTGCTCCCCAGGCACACTAAAATGCAGCAAATCGATCACTGCCACTCCTCTGACACAAACCAATAATGAATCACGCTGCATGACAGTGTGATCCATGGTCTGAGGTCTACAAATGGGTCTATTACAACCATCCAAAATCATATTGTGACTATATGTTATATACATTCATTTTAGCATTTTAATACCCAAACCCCTTGCATGATGTGTCCCTCTGTCTCATTCTCTTTGAGCCCCCTGCATACCAACTTTGTGCAGCAGCTTGCTCTTCAGTTCGCCCTCTTCTTCTTCAGGAGTGCTAACGCCGGGCCCCTTTTCCGGACAAATGGTTCCAGACGAGACTTTCTAGGGGGTGAGGGTACGGAAGGGGGAATTCAATTAAATTAAATGGTGGAGCGAAAGTTGGGGACATGGCCAGTGGGGGAAGTGGAGAGTGCAATGGGAACGCCAATCAATCCATTATCTTTCTAGCGCATTTTTCGAGTCCACCTTGCCTCTCTTCCCCTTCATCTGTCTAACTCTTTCCTGTTTCATCAATTTAAAAGAAACAAAGTTGAAAGGAGGCGACGCTTATACACCTAAAAGCAGCCTAGCACTTTTTTAATCATTTAATATTGACGATGGGGGATAGACCACTAGCCCCCGTGCCGTCCTGCCGGCCTATGGTCAGCACCTAAGACGCTCATGAAGAAGAGCAGACGCCCCTAGACACTATATAAATCGCCCTCTAGAACGCTGCCAGCGTCCTAGGGCACCAACTTAAATAAAGCATAGCACAGACTCAGAATACATACTGTTAAGGTCTACTTAGAGGGGTTGGCGCTGGTGAGTGCTTGTAGAGGTTCAAGAGTCTTCAGGGCTTGATATCACTGGAGTGGTTCAGGTCGATCCCTAGTGACTGACTCGATCCATGTCAGAAGCATGGAGATTTCTTATGATTCAACGATCGTTTTGATTTCATTGTAGTCTTTCAGCAAGTCTTTCTGAAGTCTTTCATCTGATTTCAAACGATTTGCGACAGGCCAATATCTGTATGATATAAGGCGTTAATGTCCTGCATCTTCTTTCTTTGATTCTTAATTAAAAAAGAGGTAGCGAGGCTTGAACCTATGACCTCTTGCTTGTTAGTGTTGTATGCTAACCATTAGATCATGAAGGCGAGTGATACGCACGATTCTGTTTTGCTCAGTGTTACTTTAAACCACAACCAATTCATCTAATTTCTATTTTCTTTCTAGCTGTACTTAAGTAGCATATAGCAATACCTTCCTATAGGGAGAAAGCATTTTAGGGCTCCGTATATGTCTTTAGTGCATGCATGCTGAGTTAAGCCTATATCTCCGCTCTCACCAGTGTCTCTACGTCTGTTAGTCTAGCTTTACGGCATAGCTAGGTTCACTATTGCCCCCGCATTAACATTTTCTTATGGAGTTGCAATGCAAAGTTTAACTAAATAGTGGCAAATAAGCTGAAGAACACTAGTATTTTTTAATTTGTAATAGACATAAGTCTCAGATAAAAGTCTAGAAGCATATGCTTATACTTACAGAAAATGATATCATTATCTCTAGTTTTGATCAAATTATGGTGGGTTTGAATGTGAGTGAATAAATATATCAAAATAGTACATAATCTACATGTACATCAGTCAAAAGAATATGTACACTTGCAGTATCTATACCTATACAATAAAAAACAAAATCATGACCGTTTCTGATCGGTCTTTAGAGCGTTCATCATCACCATCATCCACTGTTATGTACCATCAGTCCATTGCAACCAGGTGTTTACACATACATATATACACACCTGGCAGTTTGTTTTGATGACGGTGTTTTTAAAATAAAAGGCCGGCCAGTATCTCTAATGGGATGCCCCGGTGTTTTCGACAGGGAGGCCTAACACTTCCAATAAGAAGTACTGGTCTCTTCAAGGAGAAAACCTGGTATCTCCAAAGGGAAGACCTGGTATCTCTAAAGGGAAGACCTGGTATCTCTGAAGAGAAGACCTGGTGTCTCCAACGGGAAGACCTGGTGTCTCCAACGGGAAGACCTGGTATCTCTAAAAGGAAGAGCTACTAGTGTCTCTGAAGGGAAGACCTGGTATCTCCGATGGGAAGACCTGGTATCTCCGACGGGAAAACTTGGTATCTTCAAGAGGAAGAGCTAGTGTCTTTGAATTGAAGACCTGGTATCTCCAAGGGGAAGACCTGATGTCTCCAACGGGAAGACCTGGTGTCTCCAACGGGAAGACCTGGTGTCTCCAAGGGGAAGACCTGGTGCTAGGACCTGGTGTCTCCGACGGGAAGACCTGGTGTCTTCAAAAAACATGTTCGGTGTGTCTGAACCTTTCCAATAGGAAAGCCCGGTATTTTTTTAAAGGAAGGCCTAGCATCTGCAAAGAAAAATAAGGATTGATATCTGCAAATAAGGATAGACCATACAACAGCTAAAGATAGTGAAGAGAGAAAAGGTAATAGAGAAATGGAAGATCTGTGAAGAAAAGATTGGAGGCAGGATACACAAAAAGATGAATATAAGAACACAGGATAACAAAAGAACTAAACAAACAGCAGCCACAAAGGGGATGATGTGTCTTTAAAAAACTGGGAGAGAACGTGCTCTATGCTGCTTAGGCGCAGATCTACAGACGTTTGAGCCCCTCCCACCGAAACATATATGTATGCAAAGTCAACGTCGACCTCTGCATCCATCATTGTGCATACATCCCGCTCAATGACTTTAATTAAGTGTGAAAGACCGAGCTTGCTAAGAAAAAGCCGACTCAAGGCAGCGGTAGCGCTTTCCTTTTCAATATAATGCACTTCTTTGGCACCACAAAACGACAACAGGGCTCCAACAACAGTAAGACCCGACCCGATTTCAACGCACGACTCAAAAAAAAACCTCCGGGGCAAGGAAAACAACGCATGCACTTCCTCAATGATCCCAAGAACACAAGCAAAGTTGATTGTTCCTCCTATATTGCTTGCACCACGTTTTTAGTTTCCCACAGTGTCCCACAGACAATAAGGATCCCTTTTTGCGAGTGAGACAAGTTTTGCAACGAAAGTCGACTCACAGTCGTCCTCCGTCGGCGCTGCTACTTTCCTTCGCTTCTTTCCGCCGGACGAAGATGAGGAGGAAAAGAAGGAAGACGAGGAGGACCCGTTGTCCCCCTGGTTCTCCTTCTCGTCCTTGTTTGCACGGTTCTGCTTCTCCTTCTGCTTCTTCTGTTTCGCGTTCAGCCCATCCTCCTCAATCTTTTTATTGTGGGTGTTTGTCCGCTCCAGCCTTTTCCCTGTGACTCTGCATCAGTCGATTTAGATCATCAGTCGCATACGTAGGCGTGCACAGCCAGACAGATAGACATAGATAGACACACAAGCGAGGGAGGGGGAGTACAGTGAAAACGGGGGAGAAGGAAGAAAAAAGGAACAGAGGGAGGAACAGAGAGAGAGAGAGAGAATGAGAGTATAAGAGAATAGGAGAATGAGAGAATGAGAGAAAGACACAAAGAGAGGGGGAAACACACACACACACACACACACACACACACACAGAGAGAGAGAGAGAGAGAGAGAGAGAGAGAGAATGAGAGAATGAGAGAAAGACACAGAGAGAGAGGGAAACACACACACACACACACACACACACACACATACAGAGAGAGAGAGAGGGAGAGAGAGAGAGAGAGAGAGAGAAAGAGAGAGAGAGAGAGTGCGCAGGGGGGAGGGGACAGAGAAGCAGACGGAATTCAAGAAGTGTAAGACATATGCAGGCAAGAAGACACGAAGAGACACAAAGTATCGTGTTCTTACTTGGAGTCGGATGGGGGTGCATCCATCATGTCACCAAGTACCCCTAGTGCAGTAGTACTGGGACCCTGCATGCACTTTCGCAGAGTTACCAAAATTGATTCAAAATTGAGACAGAAGTGGAAGGGGGAGCGAACCGGTATTGACTGGTCCGATAGAAAGATGACAGAGAAAGATAAGACGAGAAGAAGCCTTAGGGCTCCTTTTAGATTGATTGGACGGTATATAGGATGGTGTCTCACAGCGATCCAGGCCACAAATTTGAACAAGAACAACACATGCAATGATGGGAGGCAAAGAAGAAGAAAGATAAATGCTGAGCAAAGAAATTTATTGACAAAAACAACATTCTTGACTGTGGCAATGGCTGACCGGATTAGACTTTGCGGCCAGCTTTCGGCCTCTTCTCTTGGGTTCCGCTTCAGCCTCCTCTCCCTTGTCGTTCTTCTTCTGCTTTGCCTCTTTCTCCTCCGTTTCTCCCTCTGTTTCCTTCTTCTTTTTCTTGGTGTTCTTTTTCTCTTTCTGCTGCTTTACCTCTTTCTCCTCCGTTTCTCCCTCTGTTTCCTTATTCTTTTTCTTGGTGTTCTTTTTCTTCTTCTGCTGCTTTGCCTCTTTCTCTTCTGTTTCTCCCTCTGTTTCCTTCTTCTTTTTCTTGATATTTTTTTTCTCCTTCTGCTGCTTTGCCTCTTTCTCCTCTGTTTCTCCCTCTCTACCCTTCTTCTTTTTCTTGGTCTTGTTCTTCTCCTTCTGTTGCTTTGCCTCTTCTTCATTTTTGTCCTCCTCGTCCTCAGATCCATCCTCGTCCTCGGATCCATCCTCGTTCTCGGATTTATCCTTGTCCTCGTAGTCATCCTCATCCTCTTCGTCGTCCTCGGATTCCTCCTCGTCCTCAGTATCATCCTTCTTGCCGGCCTTCTTCTTGGCCTTGGCCGCAGCCTTTGCCCGAGGTTTTGCCTTCGCAGAAGAAGTCTACAAAGACAGCAGCACAGACACAACCAAAAACAAAAGACGACACAGACACACATATACATACACACACACACACACACATACACACACACAGAGAGAGAGAGAGAGAGAGAGAGAGAGAGAGAAAGAGATGAAAATTCACCTGATAACCAAGGTCTATATACATGTATTTGCCTGATATACTTGCATAGCGAAGTCTAAGCGTCCAAAACGCACATTGATACAGATTGCCTTTTCTCTGCACCCAAGCGTACACAAGCCTTACATTCTTGGTTTGATTCAACAGCTAGAAGAGGGCACAACACTACAAAGCGAAGTATAAAGAAAGAAGCCAATGCAAAAATACTGGGGTGAATAAATAACGGAAGCTGGAAGGGGAGTCAGAGATCCTACATCTCGAAAGAAACACCCACTTGTAGCTTTGCACGCCCGGGCCTTCCTCGTTTGGTGTTCACGACTTCCTCACTGACAGGAGGGCATCCCGATGAGTTGTGCTTGTCCAGCTGCACGCATATGGCATACAGCAACGAGATCGAGTCACCTGGCAAAGCAAAGCCCTGTTAGTACGCAAAAAACTCATGTCAAAGTTTTTCAATACTTTATGACTTTGAACGAGGTTGCAGGATCTTTGATACTAAAAGGTCTTGAGATCCCAAAGGTGACAAAAGCACAAGAGGACTGCGAACACGATCAGGGTACAGTACATTTGGTGGCGTTCAGTTCTGTCGTAGAATCAACATTCGACTGACTTTGTGTTTCAGCGCATCCGTCAGCTTCCAGTGATGCGGCCGCAACTGGTCCAACACAAGGATCGTCTTCACTTCGTTGAGGAACTGCGACTTGCTGTATTCGAAGACCTTGTGGTGCTCGGAGGCTGGGTCAGTTCCGGTCATCAAAAGCAGAGAGGGGAATCCCATCCGCAGTGCTACAGTTGCCGTGACTGTCAACACACCGAAGCATGCGATCCAGCTGCGTGCACTGGAAGGCTCCCTTCTTAGCCTAGTTAAGATCATCGTGAGGAACCGCTCGAGAGTGTCGGGATCTCTCTCATGGAAAAAGACTTGACGGCCCTCGTCGTTGAGGACCGAGGCTTTGATCTGTCTGTTGAGCCCAAGCTGCGGGCAGAAAGACCCCGTCCTGAAGTGCTTCACTTCATGCCCTTGAATTTCGATGGCCGCGGGGTTGTTGTACGCAATAAGTACTGCGCTTAGCTGTATACACACATACACCGACACACACACACACACATACACACACACATACACACACACACACACACATACACACACACACACATACACACACAGTGCAGCAAAAAAGTGCTGCAAGACACGGTACTGAAGGCCAACAAAGAAATGGAAGAGATTTTGCAGGAATTTGATAAACAGGGTGGGGGAGATCTACGGAAATTTGACGGAGAGGGTAGAGGGATTTGCAGAAGATCTGGTGCATAGAGTGGGTAGGGACTGCAAAAATCTGATGGACAGGATAGAGGAGGTTCTGCAGAACTTTGATTGATAGGGTGGGGGGATATACAGAAATTTGATAAACAGAGTCTGCAAAGATCTCAGACTGGCAGGCAGTCTAACCGGCAAATTGGAAAGGTTTGCGGAGGATATCTGGCCAGCAAGGTGAAAGGTTCCACCAAAGACCAGGGGGGTTAAGTGGGGGGTCTGGAAAGGACTTAGCAGAGCTGTGCCAAAGATCTAGAGGGAAAGGTCTGGAAAACATGACTCATACAGCGGTCCATACAGCTGGATAAGAGATGGTAGTCTCTTCGCTTTTACATCATAGATTGAGAGAAACAGAGGTACTATGCAGAAGGGCAAATACGAAGGCAGCATAATAACACCATTGCTTAACACGCACCAACCTGCGGAATGATAATGGCCGTCAATCCTTACTGTTTGTGGATAGCATAGCGGTCGACACTGTAACGCCCCATCAATACTGCAAAGACAGCAAAAGGGCAAGTGGGAAGACCGCAATGTAGAGACGGACAGCGAGCAGGCACAGAAAAGGGAACGGTATAAATAGATCACACAAATAAAAAAAACAGAAAGGCATAGAGCTGCAAGTAGATAAAGCATAGCAAAAATTGGGAGGAAACCTGCAAGGTTCGTGGTGTGTTCAAATTAGCATCAACCTGCTATTTTTCACCAGTTGCTCTGAATCACTCCACCCTGGTTCTACAGAAAATATAAGAGAAAAAGGATCACCGTACATACTGTTCTGGTAGTACAGTGGTTGTAGCGCAGAAACTGGTGGATCTACTAAACGATTTAAAAAACAAGATTGGGAATTTTAATAACTTAGGAAGAGAAGGGGGAATGCCAGGAGAACGAAGGGATAAAGGGACCAACAGACAGAGTGCGGGAGGCCAGAAGAACAAAGGGACAGATCAACCAAGAGACAGACAAACAGAGTCGTGGAGAAAGAGAGAGACAGAGGGAAAAAAGGATAAACGGAGGGCAGAGGGACAGAAAGAAAAAAAGATGGACGGAGGGATAGAAAGATATAGGGGCAGTGGGATAGAAAGATATAAAGACAGACCGATGGAGTTGTGGAGAAAATGGACAGAGCGATAGTAATGCAGGGAAAAAAAGATGGACGAAGAGCTAAAGGGAGAAAAAGACGGATGACGGACAGAGGGAAAAAAAGGATGAACAGAGAAATAAAAAGACAGACACACAGAGGGACAGAGGGAGAGGACATAAAGATGGAGGAACAGACAGACAGAAGAAAAAAAAAATAGACGGAGGGATAGAAAAACATGTGGATGAACAGAGGGAGGAAGAGACGGATGGATGGACAGAGGGATACACTGATACTATTAGAGGAACAGAAAGAGAGAAGGTAGAGAGACAGAAGGACGGAGGAACAGACGGATCGCTTTTTTTTAACTGCATTAATCCTTCTATGGGTCAGCTTCTTCCCCCCTTTTTTCTTTCTCTACCATATTTTCAATCCCTCCAATACCAACAGGCTCTGGTTTTCCCTCTTTATTTTTCAAACTGCTTCGTGCTAGGAAGAAGCACTCTGCAAAAAAAGGGCACTGACCGACCCGTTTCTTTTTTTTCTACCCCTTTTACTACTCCACACTCACTTTACAGAAAGCACATAAGAGAGAAATCTGAAGAAACAAGATCTAGAACAAGATGGGAGAGATATATAAGCTCTAAGAGACATTGAAAATCTGAAGAAATCGGATGGCAGGAATTTGAAAGAAAAATAATGTATGACAGCTGGCCATTATTTTAGAGGGGAGACATCAGTATATCTGGTGAGCTCAATTGGAATTTTTGCAGGGTGGGACCTAAACAACAAAGGCATGGGTAGCGGTATAAGACAAGGTATCAGCTGACTTTATGAAGGGGAGCTTCCGTTGCAGAGTCCCACTGTGCCGCGATTGCCCCACCTAGGATACCTCAATCAGCCTGCAGCGACATAATTTGTACAAGAGAAACGGATAGCCAAAAAAGTGAAGAAACGGAATCACTACAAGAAAGGAATGGCCCGTAAACTAACAAAGTTTGTAGAAATTTCATAGACAGAGTGGGAAAGTCTGGTGGACAGTGAAGGGGGGTCTACAAAAATTGTATAAAGCAGAGTGGGTCTATGTAAATTCGTGGACAGGCGGGGTCTGGCAGACAGGGTAACAGAATCTACAGAGGATCTGGCAGACAGGGTAGAGGCGCTAGTAGAAATTTTATGGATGTAAAAATTTATGGACAGATCTGTAGTCTGCAGAGGATGTGGCAGACAGGGTGGGAGAGTCTGTACTAGTAGAGAGGGTGGGGAGGTCTGGCCGATAGGATAGAGGGGTCTAAACAGGATTTGACAGAGAGTAGAGAAAAGGTGAAAAGGTTCTTTAAACAGCCTGAAAAGTCAGGGGAAAAGCTAGCAATAACTCGTCATAACTAATTACGGCCTTTGAATATTCAAAAAGTCCATTACTTTGGCTAAAGTTGGGGTGAAAGAGTCTTCTTACATAAATTAATATAATTGTAACCATAGGTTTTAGGACCTTACCACTTTAAAGAAGTTAGGTTAACCGTTACCGGAAACTTTAGGACTTTAAGCCTAATTTGAACTTAGTAACTGTAATTTGGTAACCGGGCTGGCCTAACGGCTAGCCAGTAACCAAACCAAAAGAGTTACTCCTAACATTTCACCCTAAATCTTAATTAATTAATCTTAATTGAAGTTCTAAGTTCCCATGTATGGCAGATTGAAACATACAAACAGAGAGAGTGACAGAGAATGTATGCCCTTAAGCTAATTACAATACTATAATCCAGTTTTCTCCCCAACCATCGTGGTTTCACACATGCACCTCTATCTAAAATTTTGCAATTGTTATGAACCACCCTGGTTCATACCTAATATCTGGCTTGTGTTTGCTTGTGTGCGTCGCGGGTCAGCCTCGTACCTTGCGGTGCAACCAGTGTGCCGCCCCCGCAGGGCCTGTCAGTTCCTCGCGTTGTGGCGTCTGTAGGAAATCTACAGCAGGCCTGTGCGTTGGTCCTGCTCTCTCCGGTGACCGTGTGTGAGGGGACGTTCTTGGACCTCCTTCGTGCAGCCGAAGAATTTTTGAACGTCTTACAGAAGACTTCCTTTATGGCCCGCTCCGGCGTCGAGACAAAGACAAAACCGAAAAAGACCCACCGGGGAAAACGGCGTTCCCGTGCCCCATCCTCTTCCACCATTGAAGACATCTGTATTGCAGAAGCAGTTAGGGATGTAAAGGGCGAGACTACAGATGCAGATGGGGGTGATAAAGACGAGACTACCCTTCCCCCCTACGTTGATCCTCTGTGTTTGACATCCGCCCCCCCATATAGACTCCAGTATCCAGCTCCTGCCCAAGTTGGTGTAGAATCTCCTTCCACCGTTGTTGAGGTCGAGGTGATGCCCTCTCTTCCTTCTGTTAAACTTTCTTCCTCTAACGCTGCGTGTGAGCAGCCCCCAGCAACCGAGAACGGAGGTAGCCGTGGCTCTGCCCCTACCCTGTCTCTCAGCCTTGTACGTTCCCCTGTTTGGTGTGACAACGTGGCAGAGCAGCCATCTCCTGTGCCCCGGGAGGCGACTGAGGTGAAAGAAGAGGTGCCCTCACGCATGAAGGAGCATCCTGTCTTCCCCCCCTCCCAGCAAAGTACCCCTCTTCCCCTCTAAGGGGAATCGAAGGAAAAGAAAAAGAAGGTGCGTCCTAGTGCGCGTCGTCGTACACGTAGTCAAACATGCGTACCAAAAAAAATTCAGCCAGAGGCAAGCATCCCTGCCTCCTCTTCCAGCCCCGACGCAAGTCACCCAAATGCAGGGGCCCCATCCGATCCTTCACTATACGAAGACGTCCCTTGTTGTATCCAATCTGATGACCAGCCTGAAGCCGTTTCCCCTGTTGCAGTTGATAAAGATGGAGAGGGACTTCACTGTTCCGCCGTCTCTGCTGCACCCGCAACCGCTTGTCAATCCAAATTGTAAGCTTCTCCCATTCTTTCCAATCCAAATGACCAGGTGGACCCACCAGTACCACTAGCACAGTCATCTACAACCATGACTGAGAGTGCGTTTATCTCCCCGTCTCCGACCGCTCAGGTGAGAGACGAGAGCCGTGCCCCCTTCCCAGCCACCCAACAGATTGTGCCTAAGCCTACCAGCAGCACAGCATTGCCTCCCTCTTCTTTTGCCACGTGCATTCCAAAATGGCAGAAGAAAGCAGAAAAGCAACAAGCTCGCAAGGCAAAGAAGAAAGGGGGTATAGACAAACTACACTGGTCGCAATTCCGAAGTGACCCCACCGGTTGTGCTACCTCTGCATCTCTGATAGAGGATGTCCCCAAGCAACATGAAGAAACAACAGAGACCCCGAATGCCCCTCTACCTCAACCTGGGGGTCCCCCAATCCAAGAGTCAGACGACCAGTACTGGGGAACCTTTCGAGATTCCTGGCAGACGGCGTTGAGCCAAAGAGGGGGGAGGGGCATCAATCGTGAAGTGTTGTGGTATCTCCATCGATAAGTCAGAAGCGTGAAAACTTTTTGTCTTTTTTTGTTTGTTTTATTGTTCTGTTGACAAGCCGATTTGCTAGCCGATTTGTTTTCATTTTTCTTTTCGAGTATCTGATTCTACGGGTCTGCCTGCGTTCAGTACATTGAGTGTAACCTTTACTGTGTGGCAGTCTGTGTCTCCAGTGCTACTCATAGTGCGGACCTCTTTTCCAATGGCATATTCCTCCTCTGTCTCTGCAATAAGCGATTTCCTCTTATATCGGCATGCGTTTCACATGTACTCACCTTACTTTTTGTCTGGTGTTATTATCATGTCTTCAGAGAAAGAGAAAGAGAACACTTGGTCCAAAGTTTAAGAGAAAAGAAAGTCAGAAAAACGTTTTGCTCCTCATTTGTCCTCTGTATCTTCTTTAGAGCCTCGCCATTGTGTGACTATTTCCTTTTACGTTTGCCCTCCTCCTTTCCTCCTATCGCTAGCCACTCCGTCTCTCCTTCTCATCGTTTGGTCTGATTATACTGCGAGAGACCTTCGCTGGTCCCCAGTCTGTTTAATTTGCCCCTTATTTTCTCAATTTTCTTTTCTTCCTTTCCTTTCATGTGCTTGCCCCCTTTTCTTTTTTTTTTTGCTTCTTGTTTGTATACAAAGAATCAATCACAAAAGAATCGCTTAGTTTGCGCCCTCGGAGTCGAAAGACCTGGAGAACGCTCAGTTTTCAACGCTGCGACCTCCCTACCGAGAAGGCGGAACTATTTTTCTCTCTTAATTGCGTTCATTTGCGTGATAAAACATAAAGTTTGTGTATTCTTCTGTTTGTGACAAAACACAAAGTTTGTGTACTCTTCCGTTATGGTCTGATACACAATTGGGCGGCGACATGGCGGCGACGGCGGCGGCGTGGCTATATAGTCGTAGGGGTCCTTGACTGAGCTTGTATAAGAGCGCTCGTCGATATCGAATCATGTGGAATCTCCATTGAATGATACCGGTTGAATCCAGCAATAGACACAGCACTTTACAGTCACAAACAGTTCTTCGTTCCATTGGACTGATCTTTCTCGCTTCAATGAAGTGTGCCCCATTGGTGACCATCCTTTCCTTCGACAAGCTCTAAACAACGGTGCCTTTCGCATTCGTCAGTCTGGGGTGTTCAGAGAAAGCGCCAGGAGAGTGACATGACAGACGATCACCCAGTCATTTGAAACGGTCACTCATGCAACCTACTCCTTGTGCGTGTCTGCATGCAGGTTCTTGGACTCCCGAAACGATTGCGTGAAGCTCATCCTTCACGGCCAGCCCGACAGTCAGCCCAGCTCCCTGTGTGCCCAATGATACAACACCTTTTCCCGCTCTCTTCCTTAGATTGCATGGTGATCCTTGTGTGACTCCACATGTGCTTTCTCAGCCCCACGATCCGCTCTCGTGAGGGATTGCAGCAGACGTCGACAGGGCATAGAGATACTCACGTATTTACAATGTCGCTAAGCTTTTGGGGCTTCATAGTGTTGTTCTGTGTTGTTCTGTGACCAAAGAACGGAGACGTAAGGTGTGTCCAGCCCATTCTTTTCATTTCTCCTTCATCATGACCCTTGGGTGTGTATGCATTCAGGTTTCGGTCTCTATTCCACCGCTGTAGGGATCTGGGCCCTGCCCTTTCGTGTCGCTTTCAACATCTTTCACAACGCATAGGAGTCAGTCTGGTTGTCTGTCTGCATTTCTGTCTCTTTGTCTAAATGTTTTCTGCAAATGCGTCTTTCTCCGTTCTTGAATCGTTTGTCCACATGACCCTTGTGAGGAAGGGAATGTATATAGCAAGGCTAATGACACAACTGGAGGGGAGGTGCACCGTCTACCTGTGCGTCTGCTCTCAATTACCACTCCTACTTGTTTGTACTCCTGTTTGTTTTCGCTGTGCGTGCCTGTCTGTCTGTCTTTCTGTCGGTCTGTCTGTCTGTCTGTCTGTCTGTCTATCTGTCTGTGTGTGTGTTGTATTCATGAAGAAAAGGAGGGAGAAGAGGAAGAAACATATAGTCTGTCTGTCTGACTGTCTGACTGTCTGACTGTCTGACTGCCTGTCTGTCTGTCTGTCTGTCTGTCCGAAAGAGTCCTCCCGCAAGATACGAAGACACAGCATCAGAAGAATCCCCCTCCGCAGGGGCGCCCCCCCACCCCCCAACCCCTGTCTAAAGACCATGACGGTGCCGGTCCCCGCGTGCAGTTCTGTTCCTTTTTTCCTTTTTTGGTTTTTGTTTTTTGGATTTTTTTGTCTTGTCTTCTTTTCTTCTCTTTCTTGTCTTGAGTGGAAGCAGCAGAGGAGTAGCGTGTGAAACCAGTGATCACGTGAAAGTCTGTCGGGAGGTGGAGAGGCAAGGGGCGCTTAACTCTCACCTTTCGGGCCCCCTGCCCACGCTGTTTGATTGTTGGTGCTGTTCTTTTGTCTTTGTTCTTTCTTTCTTTTTGTCTGTTGTGTTCATGAAGAAAAGGAGGGAGAAGAAGAAGAAACATATAGTCTGTCTGTCTGTCTGTCTGTTTCTTTTTTTCTTTTTTTGTTTTTTGTTTTTTGAATTTTTTGTCTTGTCTTCTTTTCTTCTCTTTCTTGTCTTGAGTGGAAGCAGCAGAGGAGTAGCGTGTGAAACCAGTGATCACGTGAAAGTCTGTCGGGAGGTGGAGAGGCAAGGGGCACTTTCGGGAGGTGGAGAGGCAAGGGGCGCTTAACTCTCACCTTTCGGGCCCCCTGCCCACGTTGTTTGATTGTTGGTGCTGTTCTTTTGTCTCTGTTCTTTCTTTCTTTTTGTCTGTTGTGTTCATGAAGAAAAGGAGGGAGAAGAAGAAGAAACATATAGTCTGTCTGTCTGTCTGTCTGTCTGTCTGTCTGTCTGTCGGTCTGTCTGTCTGTCATGAAGAAAAGGAGGGAGAAGAAGAAGAAACATATAGTCTGTCTGTCTGATCCTTTTCTGTAAATACGTAGTGAGGGCTTTCGTAGGTTTGCGTGCCTCCCTCAAGCTCTTGATTTTGTGAAGCCTCCTGTAAGTTTCCTTCCCCTTCTTTTCCTCGTGTGATGTTGCAGTGCTCATGAGTGGACTGCCACGCCCCAGCGGTGCATGCGTCTGCAACCCCGGGGAGAAACTTCGGTTGGCCCGAAATTGCCGCACGTGTTGCCCCCACTATTACTGTGAGCACCGGAGGAGACGCACGCAGTGCCCGCACTGCAGGCCAGAGAAAGGTCAGAGGAGAATCAACATTGCTAGCTCAGAGTGCTTTTGACTGTGCCCGCGCTGCCTGTATTCGTTCTATGGGGGACACTGTACCTTCGATTTCAATTTGTTTCAACGAAAGGATCGTCACACATGCAACTTCAGCCCTACGGCCTTCATCCGCAATTCTTCTTTGAACGTATGGCCGAACAGACTTGAATGGTACCGAAGTTCGAGCGACCCGATTCCATCTCTCAAATCCTTCCGTTTTTCCTCGGGTCATCAGGTCATTGGGCCCTTCTTGGCACAGACCTCGTCTTTCAGCGGTGAGTAATTCCATTTTCTTTGCCGCCCTCTATGCATGTGACCTGCTTCATTCTGTGAGTGCATGCAGTTGAGGCAAACAGGAAGCACAAGGTCAAGAAGGAGAGAACAAAGAGACCGCTGTCTGGCTACAATCTGTACCTCAAGAGAGGTGAGCCACTCGCAAATTCATGAAAAAGTACAAAAGTGGCAGAGAGAGAAATAGATGATCAATTCTGTACCTTTCCTCGCTTTTCGTCTTCTATCGATCAATCAAGAGATAACCTGCCAAGACACGGCCTGGGATGCGTTTTAAAGCAAACAGGTGCAACTGTAAAACAATGAAGCGTCTCGATACACGCTTCTTCACGCGTTCACATGTTCATCATGAATTTTTCTCTTTCTGTGTGCTTCAGGGTTGGAGAAGCTGAAAGAATCTCAGCCGAACGCCACCCACAAGGAGCTCTTCTGTCAGGCTGCGTGCGGGTGGAAGACTCTCTCCCCCGCTCAAAGGACGGCCTGGGAAATCAAAGCGACAGCAGTCTGATCCGTCTGTTTCACCGCCGAACTGCCTGTTTATTGGACTTTGCTTGAAGGGGTCAAAACATTGCATCTCGGACTTTCTGTTCGAATGATCGCCACTTCTTCCGAAGTTCTTCATGCTCTGGCAGACTTCTTTGTCTGTCCGGGCCTTCGCGACTTTGTTCTGATGCGTGGAAGAGGCGACCCTTTGATGTCTGTGTATGCTCTCTTCCCCTCCTCGATATTTAACCAACTTTGAAGGCTCTCATTAGCGCTTTTGTCCCAATTAAGGGAAAAACCGAAGGGTGCGATTGATTGCACTATGTTATCAATATTGTTACAGTATCACTGGCAGTTGTCTTTAAACAAAAAAATGAATCAATAAATGAATTTATAACTCTATTTGATGAGATTGCAATGTTTTTGAGGCTCAAACTATAGGCCTCAAATATGATATAGTATACGCCATTACAAAACAATTATAGTAAAAATATTAAAAACAATGTATTGATTGATTCTAGGATTGATTGATTAATTGATTCATTGATTGATTGATTATACATATGATTGTATTCAATGCATTCCTAGAAGTGGCACCACGATTAGAACACAGGAGGAGAGCAGCATGCAGGGTGGGAGACAGGGCTGTGGCTGCGACTCAGGGAAAAATTCCAGTAAGGGGGGGAGAGAAGGTGCCGTTACAGAAAAGGATGTGCCAGTTTTGTCGAGGGTGGTTGGAAATCGAGGTGGTGGAAGATGAAATCCATCTGGTGATAGAATGTCCTATTTTTGATAGAGAGAGAGCAGAAATGTTCAGAAAAATAGAAGAGAAATGGGACAGCAAGATGGAAGAAAGAGCCAGAAAGGCAGCCACAGAAAGAGAAGGGCTCAACAGAGAAGAGGGAAAAAGGGACAACTCGACGCTTTTCTGTTTTCTATTGAATGAATGTCATGCCGGAGTGGATGAGTTTTTGGGATGGGCGTCATTCAGACGGAGGGTGTTTAAGGAGTGTCCAGGATGGTACGGACATATAGAGGGAGACGCTCTGGCGGCCAAACATGCAGGAATCACCGGAAGGCAGCGGGCAATCGAGAGACTAACAAAAGAATATGAGGAGACAATTGATAACTTAGAGACGACCGAAGGAGCGTTAAGGTGGGGAAGGAGGGAGCCGCAGAAGAAGATTGATAAAGCAAACAAAAAGAGCAAGGAAGCCTAAATCACATGCCGTTTCAGATCGATTTTCAGGCCGGAAAGCCAACGCGGATCCAGAGCTGTGGCTCGAACAACGAACAATCATGCAGCAACGGCCAGGGCAACAGACTCTGGCGGGCCCCGAGGGCGGGGTCTGATACCTCAGCTTAGGCTGGAGAACGCCCCGCCCTGCTAGCTCTGGCGACAGATAGACATAGCAGGAAGGCCCTAGGGCGGAACATATCAATCAATCAATCAATCAATCATTAATTATTACCATAAATACTAGCATAAATATCTACTAGTCCTATACTAGGCTGTGTAATTAATGTATGATTGATCATGTTTCGATCGTATAAGAAAAATTTTAAAGAAATTGGCTGCCAAAATTTGCTAAATTCCTCTAAATTTTTATTTTCAAATTCTTTTACATTCCTGCCCAAATTTCCTTAAATTCCTGTTTAAATTTAGGCGACGCACAGTGGTAAAAAAAAAAAAGAATAGACATGTCAAGATTTTCGTTTTCTTTTTTTTTTTTTAGTCTGGTGGTCAAAGGTCTAAGCAAACTTAGGAAAGGTAGGTTTTGTAGTTAGATGTGTTTTTGTTATATGTTTGGCATTTCCAATAAAATAATAAAAAAAGAAAATAAAAAAGATTAGGCTTCTCGAGATTTTTTTTTCTTTTTTTTTATCACTGTGCGTCGCCTAGGTTAGTAGGTTTAAATACACAGGTTTTTTATAGCAGTAGTAACAATACTACACTATTCGCAGTAACGTATAATTAAACTTGTTTGCATTTAGAACCATGAAGGTTACAAAAAAATCTGAGTCCAGAGATCTTTCAAAAAAAAAAAAATCCTTTTCATCGATACGTTTCTAAAAATTGAATTCCGTGTCATGCGGTATCATGCGGGCAGACCGCTGATGCGGTGCCAATTGACGGTCGCACCTGCGACTAGACCTGCGACTCGACCTTTTCTCCTTACCGCAAACACTTTCATAGTGACCTGGTATCCGTGCATGACTCCGTCTCTGTTTGTCCATCTTCTCGCCTGTCCGCCTCTCGTTCTTCCTGGGACGTTCACGTGAACGGATCCCGTCAATTCTAACCAGTATTCCAGAGGCTCCTATAAGTGGCTGTTACCTTCCTCAATTCGGCCGTATCGATCGACTCGTTTTACTCCGAAATTCTCTACCGGCTGCTCTTTCACATCAAAGCCACTTCCACATCTGCAGGCAGATCAAGATGAAAATAGGCGGGCCAGTAGGCATGCATCTGTGCAGACACTTGGTAGGAATTGATTCTCTCATGCCGATCACGAAGCGCAAAATCCTACAGCAAGAACATATTTATTCACGGAGAAAGGGAACGTGTCTGATGGGAATTCCGTTCTTTGAAGGCAACAAGGCAAAGAAACAGGGGGGGGGGCGAGCCGGCGCACATACACTTGGTGCCACCCCCCAGAATGCCTTAATTCTTTTCTTTTTCCCTGGTCCCCTCTCCCTTCTTGCTTGCCCGGTCATGTAAAGGAATCAACATCGCGGGATCATTTGGACAAACAAATTCAGAATTTCAAAAGGGCCGCGAGGTTCCTTCCGGCTGAGACAGTCCGAAGGAGTGCGGTCGACCGAGGAGGCCCCATACACAGACAGGGCAGCGGGCAGACGAACAAGCCCACATACCGACCCACCAACCCGGAAACAGGCAGACGAATAGGTAGGAAGACAGGTAGGCAGACAGAAAGGAAGACGTATCTACCCCCAAGACAGACTGACCACCGGGGGGGAGTGGAGATGCTCTTCTTCTCCTTCTTCCTTTCGCTCGGCTCGATTCTGCACATAACATGAGGGGTATAAAAGAAAGTGTGTCTCCACCCACTCCACCCATCTTGCTGCTATTCGTTCTGATTGGGGCTCTTCCCACGTTTGTCTTCTTTCCATTTTTCTGTCTTTCTGTCTGTCTGTCTTTCTTTCTTTCTTTCTCGCCCCCTCTCGCGTTTCTCTCTCTCTCTCTCTCTGTTTCTCTCTCTCTCTCTCTCTCTCTCGCGCGCGCGCGCGCGCGCGCGCTCGCTCGCTATGTATATGTGCATGTATGCACCAACCAAAACGACACAGGGACGCTTTCGCTGTGCTACAAAGTTACTAAGTGTGAAACACAAACAGGAGACCAGACTCTAGAAGAAAAAAACCGAACGAATACCATACGGCAGCATGGAAGGAACTCAATCTTCCATGCAGCTCCATTCCCATGCACCCACCCGCGCAGATGCCTTCAAGGTCTCACCTGTGTTCAGCCTCTTCGCCACCCTCCTGCTGCACTTTTGCCTTTCTCTTTCTCACGGCCCCTTCCTGCACACAGAATATATATCCATACACTCTCTCAGTGAGTGCACACTGAGAACGTGTGTTTGCGTATGATGGCCTAAATCCGTTAAGACCCGGTACCCTTTTGAAGTTCTCAAAGGAAGCCGACAGAAGAAACAAGAGATGAAGACGTAAAATAATCCCCAGACTGCACACTTGACCTGCTTTGGTTTCTCATTCACCCCTCAGTAGAAGCTGTGTAAAAGCAGAAACAACCAGCCATCTGGCCAACCATCCTCTCTCTCCTGCGGAGACAATCAACTGAGGAGACCTCCCTGACTCACTGACTTGTTCTGTCTCTCCTACAGGTCGGTACTCGACCTCCACCCCCACCTTCTGCATACAAAAGATATCACAAGGGGGGGGGGAAGGACATCGGCGAGACGTGAGGCCTCAGCAAAAGAAAGGACCAAGGAGCCAAAGCAGCGTCTCTCTGATTAGAAGAGCGCGCGCACGAGTAAGAGGAGTATGGAGAGAGCACGGCCCGAGACGAAAACAGTGTGAACGCGAGAGCAAAGCATTTCTCTTTTCCAGGTTGCTTCCTTATCACATGAGTTTCCTCCACCCGAACGAACCTGCACATAATTTGCCTCTCTGCACTTCCACTTTTTTCTTCTCGTCTTCTCTGCTTCGACACGCACTCGACTTATCGACTCACCTGTGCCATTTTGATGAGATCCGACGTGCTGGCGAGTTTCAGCTGATTGATCTCCCACATTTTCTCTTTTGCTTTCGCATCCACTTTCGCAAGTTTGGCCAGGCTTGCTTTGAGCCTTTGGCGGCCTGTGTTGCCAAGAACCACTGCAGCATGCATGGATGCACAGACAGACACGGTAATCATGTACACTTGTGAATGCGTAAACATGTATCTTCCGGAAGAAAGAGAAGCACGACACATTCACTCTACACCTACCGAGAGAGAAAAGAAGAAGGCACAGGATCTCCGTCAGAGAGACCTCACTGCCTCCCGAAGTAATCCTACTTGACCTTGCCGAATTCAGGCAAGGGGCCATTCAAAGGGATATATCTCCTCGCATGACAAGCACCTGTTTCTTATGTTTTGGTTCAGCAGGGACAGCGAAAGACGGGAAACTGAGCATCAAAAAGTGGAACGATAGAGAGGAAAAAAGGGAAGAAAAAAAAAGTCTCAATCCGTCTTCATCCTTCTCTTCAGTCGACTGTGACAGGTGGGCTACAAACGACAGCAAAGAGCATGCAGAGGGCCAGCGCTTCTCGGTGCCTTTCCTTCTTTTTTGGCACTTCTTTTCGCCTCTTCCCTCGTCTATCCACTCAATCAGTTCCCGAAGCATCCCGTCCCCCCTGACCCTTGCTTGGTGGCTGCTGGGTGTCGGGACGTGAATCCTCCGAGTCGACCCGGGTCCCTTCAGAGGACGCCTGGGGGGACTGCTGAGAGGATGTCGGGGCCCCTTCTATGGGATCATCGGAAGGGATGGGCAGCGTGGGTGGGGGCATCAGCGTGTTGCTCAGTGCTGCTCTCTCGGCTGTGAATGGAGCCTGGGGGGTTTGTTGTTGCTGGGAGAGAGAAGGAACGGAATGCCGGGGAAAGGAGGGTCGGAAGGGGTGACAACTTTCGGGATGGAAGGACGTTGGGTTGCTGCGCAGCTGAGCAGACAGGGGGCCGAAGGCACTTCCGAGAAGATTGGCAGAACATGGCGTTCCGGTTGAATAAAAAATGGGAGGAAACGAAACAGCAGGTCCTGCTACTACGCATCTGTTTGTTACGACTGGTTTTGCACGTGAACGAGACGGGATCTTCAGTGTGCTTCCGGGTGGAGTTTCGTTGACTGTGAGAGGCACTGCCATCGCGCGCCCCTTGTGGTCGATCACCGCGGAGGAGGGCACAGCGTCGGTCTCTGACATAGAGCGTACACCGGCCCATGGCAGGGGTTGTTCGATTTGCTTGGATTGGAGGCCGTTCTGCTGAGGAGCTGCCGGTGCTGCCCCTGTTGCAGAACCGTTGCAAGGGAGCACTGAGACATCAATGCACCCGTCCTCTTCTTTTGGAGGGTGAGACTGCCAATCCGTCATGCTCCCCTTGATCAGTAGTTCGGGCTCTTGAGGCATAAGCCGCTGCTCTGCCAGCATGAGGATGCGTTCTGGGTGATAGGGGTCTGTGTAAATCGAATTGTTCTTCCACTCCATGATTTCGAAGTCGGCATTCGTGAGGGGTGTCCTCGGTGCACGCAACTCATCCATCTCTCTATTGGACTGGGCCGCTAGAAGCACAGCATACGACTCCTCACCGATATTTCGGAGAGGCATCTTTACTATTTCTCTTTTCAGAACTCTCGAGTGGCTAAGAGTTGCAACGCCACGGACTGAAACACTTCCGTTGTCGGCATTCAGCAACAAAACCAAAAGCACAAGCAGTAAACATGGCTGTTTTTCGGCATGTATTCCAGGGCCGGAGAGACAAGGAAGTTAGCCTCCGTGCAAGCATACAGACGTCTCTGTAGATCTCTACATAACGGTTTGGTAAGAGACCTGACAACAAAGAGTTTAGTACGAGAAAGCAACCAAAGAAGTTGTTCGAGGCTAACTTCGAGCAACACTTACTTTTTGCAAAGTGCGCGAATGTGCGCGATGCCATGCATGTGCCCGCGTCTGGCACATGCATGCAATTAAGTTTTTGACAAAACAAAACCTCGCGCGTGCATGCATGTCGATCCCAAAATTCCGCGAGCTAGGCGATCGATGTGAGACGGTCTACGTCAAAAAGAGATGGAGGATCGATCGAAACTCATTTTGACTCTGGTTTGCTATGGTTTGCTGCTACATCCCACTGCCCCGTGACGCAAAGAGTGAAAGACAGGTCTAAGATTTTGAATCTCTGCTTGAGAATCACAAGCTGTTTGCCATTGCAGTGATTGCCTGCCCTTCTGACTCGATCCGAGATCATGTCAGCGTCGGCAGGTCCGAATGGCGGGAAGGAGGAGAGAATTCCCGATGGTACTCTTGAGGGAGACGAATTTGCAGAGCTTCGAAAGGTCATTCTTGAGCTGTTTAAGCACAAGGGCTTTAACGACAGGTTCTTGACTTATTTGACTGAGCGTCCTGAAGCGTTCTGCATCTTTGCGAAATCGTGTGATCAACTTTTGGATTGTGCCATGAAGTTCGGCCCTGTGATCAGCAATCTGGTCGGACAGCCCGGCCTTGAGGTTGATCTGAACGTGGCTCATGAGAAGTCACCATCCAGGTTCCCTGAACTTCTCCTGGTCCACGGTTTCTTCGGTACAGCCATGGAACTCTTTTTGAGCACCCTCGTTTCTCCGTCTCCGTTTTTCGACCCGCACATGAGCAACCCTGAGAGTGATGAGTGCTCGTCCCTCGTCACTCGCAGCATAGCAGGAGGCTTTATGCTTTCCTGCCTGGTTGAGGCGAATGAGAGACTTACTGCCCTCCTCTGGAAGAACTCCCTGTTCCAAAAAGCTCTGAAGATCACCATCACCAAATTCAGAGCCAAGAGGCAGAGAAAGAGCATCATGGAGCTGGGTGCCATCACCCAGTTTCTCGGGAAACTCTCTGAGCATGACGATTCTGCTCATGAGAGGAATGGCATCTTCAACCGATGCAACCCCACGGGTTTAGAGGGAGACGGGAAGCCCATCGATTTCACCCAGTTGATTCGCTGGGCTGCCTGGGGGGGGGTCTATCTGCCTGCAGAGAACGTTCTCGATCTTTTTGCCTTCTCGTTGGGGGCCTTTCAGTGTGTTGCACTGAAGGATGAATTCCGAAAAGCCCAGAAGGCAGCGTTCGCCTCCCCCGAATTGAACGACGAGGCAATGAACCTCTTCACCCTGTCCCTTGCCCATGCCAAGAAAAAGACCATCGGGGGCCTGGCAGTGGCCCGCGGGGATGCGGTCCGCTGCGCCCTGTCGAACCCTGCAGTTGGGGAGTATGTGAACCAGCACAAAAAGGAAATATTGAGGAGGGTGCGACAGTATATGCCCGACCCCCCGTCCGATGCTTATTTTTTGTACATCTTCGCAGCCTGGTTGGAGGCCAACATCCCCGGAAAGAGCAGCACGCCGAATTTCGATGAATGGAAGCGGGAGTTCCCCAATGTGTGTCTGAGGGGGTTGCGTATACAGAATCTGTCGGTTGCGTACGATTTTGCATATTCGAAAGGGAAGAGAGACTCCTCCTCAGACAGTTTCTTTGCCCCCAAGGACCTCAGAGACAGGAGCACTCGTCCTGTGTTGTGCAACTTGTGCAAGAGGTATGTCTCGAACTACAAGTCCTGTTCCTCCTGCGATCTGGCTGTGTACTGTTCAGACACGTGCCAGCGGGTGGACTGGGAGAGGAGGGGGGGGCACAAGGAGTGGTGTCAAAATTTGAGAGAACGCGTGACAGACATCTTGGCACACGCGAGAGAGGGGGCCGTTTACGTGATGCCGGGGGGGGGTTGGAAGAAAGTGAGGGGGTGAGATCCTATCTTGAAAGAGAATGAACGGAAGCGTGGTTCTCTCTCGTTTATCTTGCAGTTTCCTCTCTGTGCGTGGCTGTTGCAAGGCTGTCGGGTCCGTCCGTCCCCCCCCCCCTCTCTCTCGCTGTTTCTATCAGGCTATCAGAATGAAACGGTGATGATGGATCGAGAGGGGGGATCGCGAGTGGAAAATACGCGCCGGGAGAGAAGGGTGACGGGATTCTCCTCTGCAAGCGGGTGGCAGTGAGGGGGGAAAGAAAAAACTTGACAGTCAGAAAGGAGTAAGAGTCAAGTGGGTTCAGTCTAGGGGTTCAGTCTTAGTTGACTGTGTACAAAATGAAAACTAGAATAAAAATAGTTAGAATTGTACTGTAGTAGTAACTTGCATGACAGCCGATCCTAGATGGATGGAAAGATAGACAGAGTGACTAGTATCACAGTCACTATTACATGCATATATGCACGTGCACGTCTGTCAGTCAGACACTAAGCTGACTGCATCTGTGTGAAGTGATGACTTCCCTGAAAACGACCTGCATGAACAGACTTCTACATATACGTAGTGAGTATGTGTCCTCCTAATATCATCTCCTAGCCTCCCCAGGTCCGCGCTACACTGAGCCATTACTACTGTAAATTTAAAAAGTTTAACTGAAAGACACGTCATAATTTTATTTTGCATGCATTCATTGCATTGGTTATTATTCTGTGTTGCATGTGCATTGGGCCATGTATGAGGGGCTAGATGAAGGGCGGATCTAGCCTAGTTTGCTAGCTAGTTTGTCCGAAGATTCCGTTTTTTTCTGTTAGTCTCGATTTTATGAGCAAGGTTATTGATAACTAAAGGGACACATGCAGTTTCAGAAACTATCTAACCATATGTATGTTCTGGAGATAGTTTAAGAGCTGTATGTATACTTATAAAATATAATATAAAAATTTTATAATATAAGCATTTAATTTATAAATTAATATATCTTTAAAAACAAACTTTGTATAGAAACTACAAAATTTGAGCCACTTTAGCTAACAAATTAAATTAAACTCCGAGTCCATATAAGCATTAAACTTTAATCAATCCCACTTTTTCTTGAAAAAACTGCATAAAAATCTTTTTTTTGCAAACTGACTAGTAAATTATATATTTAACTTGCAATTCTTATCAAATTCTATATAATTCATAAATTTAGGCTAATACTAAATACGCTAATGGAGCTGGTCTAGCTATAAAGCTATGTAATAATGAGAATGATGTACGATATACAATTAAGTTTAATTTATCACATTACATAATATATTTTATTTAACTGACTCAGAAACATGCGTATTACTTACGAAGCACATATTGCGTGATACTAGGCGTGATATGGTCCCACTCACCGATTCAGTGCCCTTTGGGACGCTTGTTTGATTCGGCGTCCCCACCCAGAGCTTGCATCGTCCATTCAGCACGATACCAGGCATCCTCCATTATGGTGATCAATTCATTGTGATTTTTATCCTTCTACCCCGAAGGTAGCCTGTACTTGTCGGCTTTTACTCCTAAGGCGGCAACCACCGTCTTCCACAGGTCTTTAAAATTCCGTCTGCAGTAATTTGGCATTCTTTGCGCCTCGTACAGCGTCCTCTCTCGGGCATCCACATTGTTGACTTCTACCCTCACTAACCCTCACCCTCTCCTCCCTCTTCCACACCTCACCCTCTCTCGCGAGGACCGCCGCCTCTCTCCCCCTCACCACCTCCCGTTGGGCGCACGGGTCGGCTTCCTACCCCCTGAGGACAGCCCTCTTGTCAAGGAGCCTATCTCCATACCCTCTGTTATACATTTCCGCATCTGGATCGTAACGCGAGATGGGGGCCCCCAACTTACCCAAGATATGCTGAAATGGTATGTTCCGCACACACAGGAAATGTTTGATTGCATCTTGTACCCCCCCTGACCAAACAACCCCAACGAAGAACCCCTCGTCCGTTGCCTCCTGCAGCTCCACAAAAAAATCTCTGTCCCTAGAGATGAGGACAAAAAGGTGTTTCCCCCCATTTCCCTTCACCTCTTTTATTATTTTCCTCCAACGGTTACCCTGCTTCAACCCTACATCCACTGCCCCCGCCTTCTTCCTACACAGACAGAAGGTACACTCCAGAATATCCCTGTATTCCTCCAATAACTCTTCCGTTATGATACATTTTCCCCCTGCTCCTCCTTCTGCCGCGTTGTTCCTCATGTTACTTTCTCGGTAAAAGATCTTATACTCAAACGAGAGTATGGGAACGTTGAACCTCTAGTTTAACACTCTCTTCACTCTCTACCTCACAACCTCTACCCCCTGCCGTGCCTTCCCCTTTTCTTCTGGCATGCCACAGTTTTTGTGATCATTAAAAACAATCACGTATACGCCAGTCATCTTTGCTGACCTGAATAGTAGAGCAACAGATCGTTGTTTGAAGAGTAGTCAGTCAGTCAGTCAGTCTGTCAGTCACAGAGTTTTACAGTAGAGTAGAGCAGTCAGGTCACGGATGATTAAGCTGTTCTTTGAAGATCGGCAACATACATTTAGTTGAGGACATGGAAGATACTCATTGGATTTCATACATCCTTAGAGGAGGCACTGCTCGAAACCGGTCCAAAATTTGAAGCTAGCGACGCAATGAAGTCTCGTGCTTCCTGTTTGTCAGCTTGTCTGAGTAGAACAGCTGTCATCACTGCCTGTCCTACTACCTCTATCTCTGTCTCACGTTCTTCTAAATCCCCTGGACTATCTGAGGGGGCAGGCGAGGAGCGGAGACTTGAGACTGGTTGCGAAGGGGATGTTGTGTGAAAGGGCGTTTCTGTTGGATTGGGGTCCTCTGTAGGGGAGAGGGGGCAAAATTGCCCTGACTCGATGTACTGGTCGACCTCGTCGCGTTAGAGCCTCAGAGGAGCCGAGGGTAGAATGAAGGACAGATAACTCAGGCTGTCTTTTTTGTTCTCCTCCATCTCGGTAACCAAAGAGCGAAAAAAGTTCGGCCGATCCTCGTGAAGAAACACAAGGTGCCTGTCCAAATCGTTGCGGGACGTCCTCTGTAAAAAAAGGGGCAGAGAGAAGGTATGGTCGGGAATTTAAAGACGGGGCGTGACAGTAGGATGGAGTGTCAGTCTGTCTGTCTGCCTGTCTGCCTCATTGTATATGTGTGTCTGCCTGTCTGCCTGCCTGCCTGCTTGCCTGCCTGCCTGTCTGTCTGTCTGTCTTTCTGTCAGCTTGCATCTTTGTTTGGCCACCGGCCTGTCTCTTCATGTGTTTGCCACTTTGCCTGCTTGCCTCCTCTGTATCTCCCTCTTATCTCTTTATCTGTGAGTCTGTTTGTGTGTCTGTCAACTTGTCTCTTTGTTATCTGCCCGTCTGAATGCTTGTCTCTCTGCCTGCTTGTCTCTGCATTTGCCTGCTTCTCTGTTCATCTGTCTGTCTGTCAGACTGACCAATTGCGACTGCGATGTAAAACGAAGCTACAGAAAAGCAGCACAGTGAGAGAAAGCAGCACATCATGGTGAATAGATGCAATTAGAGACACACCAAGGGCCTGCTAACCTTAATCGTGGGATCAGTTACATAACGTGCGCACAATTTGAGTCTAAAACCCGGTATCGCTGCCAATCTCATACGTCCCTCTGCCATCTAACCTGTTCACCGCGTCTTATACGGCCCCCCATGCCAGACAGAGCGAAAGAGCCAAAAGACATTGAGCAAAGAAGTCACAGAAAAAGCTATAATGACATATTCCAGAGCCTGTGGTTAGAAGTTGATGTCAATAAACCCGCATAAGGAAATCAACGGAGCAGCAATCGTAGCGCAGAACAAGTTTTGAGTGGTGGCAGACAAATGAGTGGGAGAAAGGTTAACTGGGTGGTTGCGTTTTTCTTTTTCCCGGAGGTTTGCCCCTTGTTCGTTTCCCGACCAAATTGAATTCCTGTCTCTCTGCAAGCAGCACACAGAAAGAGCCACAGGAGACATCAACTAGCTACGAATCTGCAATTGATGTGAGTCAGTTTGTGCTCGAATCTTCTTTTTCTGCATACAAAAGACTTCTTCGCTCGGACTTACAATGAGCATGTTGCCTTAATGGGAGAGGGCTCTAAAAGCTAGTCTAAAGGAGAGCATCAGGGTTGCAGGAGCACCGCAGGGTACTAGAGCTGCGGCCTCTTGAGAACTGGTGGACTGGAATGGAAGGGCCGGACGGTGCGGGGATTTGTACTAGAGGGAGGGGAGCAGGGTAAGGAAGGGGGGCACCTAAAGGGAAGGAAGGAGAGGGGTGGAGTGCTTGGGATGGAGAGGGAAGGCTGCAGGTTCAGATGAATGCCGGGCGCAATCATTTAGGGAAGGAATCCCAATCGAAAGGCAGGCCCGTAAGGGGAGCTGCGGTCAGCTGGAGAGGAAAGCTAGACCTGGAGAGGGAGGGAAGCTAGATAGGAGGGGAATGGAAGGAATGGGATTAGGTGTATGCAGAAAGCTTTCCGGTTCCTCTAGCTGGATTAATGGTCAAGTTTCCCCCCCCTAAGAAATAAACAGTCACCATCCCCCGCAGAGAACAAGCGGTGGCATGGCTTCATGAATCACCACGCCTTTTATATACTGATGGGTCGCCCCGAGGTTCCACTAAAAAGAGCGATACTAAACAATCCAGATCCTATGCCTTGTTTATCGATACGATGCAAAATTATATGATGGGAAGGCTCCAAGTCGGCTGCCCCCAGGCCTGAGTACGACTATAAGGCTTGAAAGAACGTCGGAAAGAGTGAGGACTCAAGGATGAAGATGGGAGAGAATGCCTAGGAGAATGCAGAAAGAAATTAAAGTAAAGAGAGTGAGATTTAAGGAGCAAAGAGAGGGTGGAAGTAGTAGGTAAGAGAAAAGAGAAAAATCTTGCAGCTGTGCACAGTGTCTCACCGGCTTTGGTTGCCCCGTTCTCTCGGATTTGCATCACTCAACTGTACGCATATGAAAGAGCAATGGTATAAAGATGCCTCCATGGGAGACGGTTGACTAACTTAAGAGAGGAAGCTCTCGATGAAGGCAAAGAGGACGCCAAAGAGGACCCCAACAAGAAGGAAGACAAAGAAGAGGCGACAGAAGAAACTTCAGAGCCCTCAAAAGAGGGAAAAGGCCCAGAACCCGCACCCTTCTTCTTCTATGGGGGCGCACGGCGTGCAGGCCTGCCAGCTTTTAGTCCGACGAGTCCGTCAGCTCTGAAAATGCAGCCCCCGCCACCCTTTCTGCTATCGAAAGCGCTTCATCCACGTCCTCTCTCTCCCCAATCTCCAGAGAACCTTTGTCGTATATACTGCTATCTCATCGCATGGTACGACCTTGAAAGGAGGACAGCTACAAGCACAGCAGAACACCCCTGTCAACAGAACTATCTGCCACATTCTGCCACTCGCGCACTCATCTGAAATTTCTTTTGTGTTTTAATTCTTTGTTACGAGACAAAGGAGACGGAAGTGAACACCTGAATCTCTGCGTATCCATGCACCCATCTCTCTATGCCAGAGTCCTTTCTTTGAACTGAATTCTCTTCCGACAATGGCTTCCTATCCTATGTACATCTTCGGGCACTAACCGGACCTCCACCTCCTGTGCTAGCCCCAAGGTCCCCCCCCCCAAGTTGGCACAGGAGGAAATGACTTTGGCTCCCGCATTTTGGCGGATCTTGCTGGAGGTGCCGGAAGAACAGTACCCTCTGATAGACATCCCGGCCCCCGCCTTTCGAATGCCATGTTTTTCTCTCTCATCTCCTCCTGTACATATAAATTTATGGATTAGAATGAATGCAAACAGACAGTGTACAGACAATACGCACACAGACATGCCACTTTGGCACAACTAACATCTTTCTCCTGATCCGCCAGTTTTTTCTCTGCACGTTCTCTCTTCTTCCGTTCCCTGTCCCATTCCTTGTTCCAGGTTGGAGGCTTTTGAGATTCCTTTTCGCCCCTTGAAGAGCCAGAATGGGATGAAAAACCTCCAGATGCCGACATCGGCTCGACAACGTACCACCAAACAGACCAGCAATCCAGACTGACTCAAACAACAGGAGACAAAAAAGTGGAAGTTCAGATCTCCAGACACAAAAAAATGTTTTGGCCCCAATTGAGCTTCTCAGAAGCAACAGGTTCAAGGCTAGAGGAACAAAGGCACTAGGAAGACCAAGACTATAGCTCAAGACTGTCTGATAAGTACTGCTTATGTGCCATGTTACTATGGATACAGGTAACAACTATGCAACATTGCAGCAACAACTCGGTTGGGGGAACAATAGTAAAACAGTGTAGCACACTTTTAAAAGTATGTCCACCATGCATGGCGTGCGTCGGCGTGCCTAGATGCATAATAAGTTTTTAGCTATAGGTGCTTGTGTTTCAGCGCTTACCAAAAACCAAGTGGTAGCATTTGTTTTAACTTTATTGGTTTGTCTGATATTTAATCTAAGTGGTTTTCCAATGGTTATAGAGTATTTACAGACTTTGCATCCAGTAACTTTAGTAGATACCATAAGGTTTTTTAGTTTTTTGACTAATTTTGATGCACTATGTTCTAGCATCGTTCTAGCTCATCTCTTAGACTTTTGCTAACCAGAACCTTCGTCTTTTGCAAGTTCGTCGTCAGCAAAAATCTGAACCATCAAGAAGCACCAAACAGAAGAGGTAGTCTTGGGAAAGGGCACACTCTTGTTCCCCAACTTTATTCGTTGATGTTATGCGCGCTGCTGTGATTTTTCTGTTTTGAGAATATTTTCTTTTCCCTTCCGAACAATTAAACAGTTTTGACGAGACAGAGCGTCATACCTTTTAAAAACAGCATGGAGCACAAGGTCAGTCCACCATGACCTCCTTGTATATCTATGTTTACTGACGTCTGTCCTGTGTATCTCTCTGTTTGTCTATTTAAAATAAAGGAAACGGAAAAATAAAGTAAAAGAAAGACCATATAGTCTGTTCTCTACTTGACTGGGATAAGGACTTTTCCTGATTTCTCTATTAAAATCTGTCTGCCTTGCCTGTGTAGGTTTCTCTTGCCGTGAACAATTGTGTATTTTGCTTATGAGTCTATGTAGACTCCTGCAGGGATTCATTTTTAACAGTGACATACCAAGGGGAGGCCGTGCAGTTGCGGATGTTTTTGGTCGGTTGGATTTGGGTCTGTTGGATTTGGGTTGGTTGAATTTAGGTAGGCAGCACGCAATTCTTTATGCTGTCCTTCCGTATCTGTTTGCGAAGCTCCAGAAACTTTGCGTCCTTGTGGTTGGCGCAGAGGGCATTGGATGTGAGCTTTTGAAGGATTTGGTTCTATCTGGTACCGGCAAGATTGACGTCATTGACCTGGATACGATCAATGTGATGAACCTGAACCATCAGTTCCTCT
The DNA here is from genome assembly GCA_018398765.1 of Chromera velia. Taxonomy (NCBI): domain Eukaryota; family Chromeraceae; genus Chromera; species Chromera velia. The sequence goes on along the minus strand of JAHBMJ010003670.1, from coordinate 41,359 downwards.
TTAGACACGCTGATGTGGACAAGTCCAAGACCGAATGTACCGCTGCGGCTGTGAAAAAGTTCAACCCTGACTGCGAAGTCGAACCGCACATGAGCAACGTGATCACGAATTCGGCGTATGACGTCCATTTCTTCAAGGGCTTTCACCTTGTTATCAATGGTCTGGACAATATGAAGGCGCGTGCTCATGTTAATTTGATGTGCGTGATGGCAGGCCACCCTTTGATCGATGCAGGCAGCATAGGGTGGAAGGGACAGTCCTTGCTGTTCCTGCCGAGTATCACCAGTTGCTATGACTACACGCCGAAAACCGTCCCGAAAAGCTTTGCCCAATGCACAATCAGACAGGTCCCCCAGATCCCCGAGCATTGCATTGCTTGGGGGAAGCTCTTGTTACAGCTGCTGTTTGAGGATATTATGGAAGAATACTCGTTCATTGAGCTGCGGGAGAAAATCGGCGCGAAAATGAAGAAACAGAAAATCGACACGAAAATGAAAAAGCCTGGTGGTTCTCAGGATGACGCAGAATATGCCAGAGCTGCGTTTGAGGTTTTTTTTCATGATGACATCGTCGAGCTCAAAGAGAATAAGAAGACAAATCTATCCCAAACGGTCTCTAACAGTAAAACGGTCTCCAAAATAACCATACCTCTCAAACTTTTTTAGAGAGTAAACAATACTTAAAAGCTAAAAACAAAGAGTTTTAACCGATCAAACAGTACGATTTCCTGTTTTTCAATCAGGTTTAGTGAGAGAAAAAAATATATTATGTTTGACTGCGGTGTGTGTGTTTCGCGCGTCAGCATACGTGCTGCGCCTGTTATGCAATTAAGGCGGCGGCGGGGCCCATGCCGGAGCAAACTTAAAATCGCGGCATAAAAAAATCAAAGAAACCAATTTTTTGACGCACGCAGATGCAGCTGAAGGACGCGGTTGCACCTCTACGCACATTGAGCTCAAAGGTGATCGGTGCACACTGCATATTTATCTCTGCACATTGTAGGACTATGGATCTGCTTTGAAAGTGTTCATTGCTGATGTTTCCAGATTAAGTTGCGCAGTATTTCAAACAGAATAGCTGTATTCTTTGCATGCCATTGGGAGAGCAGACTTTAGAACAAACCTCAGCCGTCTTTCTTCTTCGGGCATGGCCGTCTCATTCTGTTAGTAAGCGTGGTAGGTAAATTTAGAGAGGCCCGCGTCTTGCTCTCAATCTTTGATCGACGTCTTTTTTCTTTTACGTGCCTCTATGCATGCACTCGAGCTCTTGCTTTCTTTGTCGGGAGAACTGGGGCTATTTTCATTTTCCTTCTGGTGAGTTTGAGGTTCCGTCTCCTCTCAGACGTATACTAGCTAGCCTTGATAACTCGTTGCATCATATCAGGTACTGGCCTACCTTTGTCCAAGCTCTCAGACTTCCGTATCTTCTTGCTATGTATCTGTAGACAGGATTTGGGATTTCCACTGGGCTGTTTCGGGGATCTACTGGCAGAGGGACCTTCGCGTGCTCTCCGGTAAGTTCATCAGTTTGTTTATCTCACTGCTTGCAAGCCATTCCATCAGGTCAAAGCATGATGCACCTCAGACCCTCCTATGGAACTTCATCCTTTTCTTGTTCGGTGATTGCACGCAGGATCTGGGACTACTTTTTACTTTTGCTGAGGAGCTGGGGTTGCTTTTATCATTCTTCCGGTGAGTCTGCAGTTCTGTTTCTCTGTGTAGGTCAGTGCATAATGCACTGTTAAGCAGATGTTTGCCTTGAACCATCGTTTTTGGCTTTGTCGCCTCTTAGGAATGTGATTGAATGCAGGTTCCGTTCCTTTGATCATGCTAAGGAGCAGCACTTGGAGCTCTGTATGACGACCATCTCTCTAAGTCAGTGTGGTTTGTTTTCATTCGGTCCTTGTCAGTCGCATCGTTTTACGCCCGTGCCTATCAGTGAAAATCAGTCAAAGGCATCCAGTAGGTACGGTCCAGAAAGAAAGAAGAAAAGTTATGGTAACCTGGGAAGAGGCAATAGGAGGAGGGGAAGGATGCTTGTCCTTGTTTTTCGTTTGTCTTCCTTTGAATATGCTGCTTATCTGCCTGTATTCAGGTCTGCTTTCTGTCTTTGAGACTGCGCGCCGGCACCAGCCCCGGCCTCAACATGTAGATCCAGGCGGAGACAGAAAGCAGAAAGGGGGATAAAGGAGTGAGAAAGAGAGGGCGGATCAAGGAAGTGAGCAGACCGGAGCGCTGGCGGGGCCGGGGGGACGTCTATCGATGGAGGCGGGGGCAAGGACGGGGACAGGGGCCGCTGAGGGGCGGAGGCCAGTCCCGAGGCCAGGGCATACCACGGCCCGGGCCGGGGACGGGGCCGGCGGCATCACAGGAAGAAATCAGAGGGAGCAGAGAGACGCCAGCTGGAGGGAGCGGTGAGACATTTGGGCTAAGTAAATGAATGTCCGCGACTAGTAAAAGAAGCTGGGGTCGATCGGGGTCTAGCCCAGCCCGGTGGCGTCACAAGTGGCCGGGGTGGGCGGTGTCCACCAGGAAGGACACAGACAATCCGGAGACTTGGAGAGGTCGGTGGGAGAAATTAGTGGGGAATTAAGGCATAAAAAGTGGATTGCCCAGCTTTGCGAAGGGTGCCGGTAGAGGCTGCGCTGTTCTTTTAGGCCCATTCCACACTTTGTGTTCCGCCTCTCCCTCTCAGACTATATGAAAAAAATATTTGGCGAGGGAGAATTGAGAGCTGAATTCTCCCTCAATGAGTATATAAAAAAAATTTTTTGGAGCGAGAATTTTTTTGAGTGTTTTTTCTGGCTTCTTTTACCGAAACAAGTCATCTATTTTTTGCTTTTTCGACAATTTTTTTTTTTATTGTCACCGAGGGAGAATTTAGGGCTGAATTCTCCCTCTCCGGGTATATCAAGCTAGGGTCTGACACTTTGTGAGGGTACCTTAGGTTTAAAGTTAGATTTTTCAATAAAAACATAAATTTTTAATATTTTAAAAGAGATTTTTGGAGCTCAATTTGCTAGAAAAGCTTAAAAAACGCTAAAATAGGGTCGAGTGGCTAAGGTTAGGGTAGGTTAGGGTAGATTTAGATGAGTTAAAAACCCATTTGCTACGTCAGATTTAGAATTGGTTTGGAAACCATGGTCGCACCAGACTCAAACCTTCCAAACCTCTTCAAACCCGTCCAAACCTGATCAAACTTCTGAAATCTGTATGTGAATGATCTGTTAAAAGCATATTTTATACATTTTTGCTGGCAGGACCACGTTTGTGACACTTTGTGCATGAACATTTCAGGAAGGGGATACAGCCTCGCTTGCATTAGCATTCATAACCGCCGCTGCATTCTCCTTGTCCTACCCCCCTGGGCCCCCTTTTCTCCTCTTTTCTTTCCCAGCATGATCTTTGTTTGCTTGATCGCCTCTCTGTAGAAACTGCATAGATGATTGAAGAATTTGGAAACCCACTGCACTAAATATTGATGACGGCTTACGAATTGAAGATGGAGAATTGGAGCAAGTTGGCCAGGCGTTTGAAAAGGAAATTGCACCTCTGAATAAGTTTATTGAAGTATAAAAGAATGAAGGCAGCTTTAAATTTATGTTCTTGACTTTATCCTACATTCGTTGAATGATCGGTTTGTCTAATGTTTCTTGTTTGCATTGATCAACTGTATTTTCTGACTTCCATGCACCCTGTCAAACGTTTGCGGAGTGTCAGCTTTCAACATCCTCTGCAGGAAGCGAGAAGATCGAGCGGTTTCGATCCAAAGGGCCTGCATGCGAACTGTTGAAATCATAGGCAAAGTGCACATTAATCTCGGATGGCCCATGCATGCTAACTCATACAAATGCATGCCAATGCTACAAAAACAAATGCATGGCAGGCCGCGGACGAAAGCAAAACAGCGGTGCATAGCGCGCGCCCGCCCTTCACCATGCGCCAACCGATATAAAATTGCAGCCGCCCTAAGTGCAGCTATAAAACTCAAATTCTCTCCTTCAAAGCCGATCGCAAAGGTGACCAAGACCGGCTGCTAAAAGCAAACCAAAAGTGATGCGACGGATGTCACGCAAAAGAAAACCATACTCCTGCAATTCTTTCCACACACCACATAAAACTGCAATAAACAAAGAATCAGGACATAATGAAAAAAGAAACGCACGCAAAATATGAGAATGCAAAGTGTCAAGAAGACGATGTGCAGGAACAGCTGATCGCGCATGAGCATAGCAAGGAAAGGGAAGAGGAGCTTTCATTCTACCAGCTAGCAAAGAAACACGACAGCGATTGGGGTCCTTCGGCAACAAAAACAACCGGGTACAGCAGTCGCATGGATGAAGCTCAAACTGCAGAAAAGTGTCCGAATTTTGCTCCTCAAGCACACATTCAACAGCATAAAAATCCTTCCTGCGAAGACTGGTACATATGTGATCTTTTTCTAAAGCAAAGGGAAGGCGAGCAACCAGGAGCCGATCATCCATCTATCTTCGCACCACACACTTACTGCCCGACAAGGAGCTAATCCCCCGGGCTGTGGCCCAATCACGTTCGACCAAAGCCGCACTTCCATTCGTAAGGGCCAGTGACAGAGAAGAGCCTTGTGCAAACCCCTGCCGCTGCCACACATGACGATTCCCAACAGCCACAAAGCAGGTCGCAAAGTCCAATTTCATAAAATCCAGAATTTCGTTAAAAGAAAGTGCCCATGCATTCTGGAACCAGCCGTGTGTTGAAAGAAAAGCTGTAGGCCGAGTATGACCCTTGGGCGTCCACTTTCTCCCTCCTCTCCCCATGATTGTGGCAGAATAAATCCGAACACCCTTAACAGAAGAAAAAGGCAATACCAAAAAAGAATACCGACGAGGTGCACGAAGCTCATCAAACATACAAGAAAGTAAATGAAGAACCAATGCTTGGGGAATTGAAGGATAAAAGTTCTTAATGTCCTCGACATGAACGAAGATCTGACTAAAATGCGAAACAGACGGTAACATCCTTCCCCGAACAGCAGTAAAATGGGCGCATTCGATATCTCCCGACCCCCCATTAAATTTTCCGATGTCTTGCATAAAAGTAAACGGTGAAAACAAGGTCGCATGCGGACTTAAAGTGGAAAGCAATCCATTCAACAACCGACATACAATCGAAAAGGGCTTTCTCCATGCGTGCCTCGCATACGATACCAGTGGGCGCCACTTCAGTTCAGAGAGCTGTCTAGGGTGCCCGTCTCTAAACGATTTTGCTTTCAGCCACACAATCCCTCGCCCAAATGCATGACGCCCACGAGACTTTCTTCCAATTTTCTCCCCTAACTCCCCAATCCCTTTTCCTTTTCCAAAGAGCTTTTCTACTGCTTCTTCTTCCATCAACTGAGTACACAATACATAGTCAAGATTCTTTACAAATAAATTCTTCACTGCATTTGCATAAACCTGAGGACACACAAAGAAAAGGTCCCCTCCTGACCGATCCAGCTGCCCAATGACTAATTTACTGCGCAAGTCTCTCACCACTACTCTAGGTGGCACAGAGCAGAACCTCCAGGCCTGAGCTATAAAGAACGAAGAATTGCTAAGGCAGTACATTAATTCTTTCTTCCATTCACGTTTCCTTTCTCCTCCTTCCTCTCCCCACTTCCGTCCCCACACCCTCGATCGAGCGAGCCTTTGGCTAAGTGTTGCTACTACACGGTTAGCGACCTCATTTATCGAAGGAATAAAACGAGATCGAGAGTTCCAATTCTTGGGAGTCGCAAACAGGCGCTGCAAACCAGAGGCTGTCGACCACTTATCCACCACATGCCCCTCCACCAGGTGTAATCCGAACCTACGTCCAATGTCTGCACATGTGCACGGAACTGGTAGTAGCTCTCTCTCTGACCAACGTAATCGCGCAGTTGCCTCTTTCTCATTTGAAAAGAGATCCCTGAGAGTCGTTCCCTTTTCTGCTCGCAAACGAAGAAACACCTTCTTTTTCCTTCTTACCCCTGCACCACTCTCCTCTGCTGCCCCATGCATAAACGAATCAAAAAATGAACGAATACACGAATGTAATACAACGCGCACAGACTGGAAAGCAAATAAGGGAACGCGAATTTCCTGATACCACACTTGCGCTCGGACCAAAGCCCAGTCGAATCGTTTTGCCTCACACAGCCAAGAGAGGTTGCTGATAAAAATAGATCGAAAGAACAAATCCGATGCCACCTGAAGAAAACGAGAGTATAATGCCACCACGTCCTCAAAAATCAACGATGTCTTTTTGAGCTGAGACGTTGGTCGGGCCTTACAGGCCAACCAAGCGTAAAACCACGTGCAGAACCAGTGCACCCCTGCCCCATGCCTTGCTCTCAGGTGATCTGCTTCCTCCTTGAATTGATTTCTCTGAGCTGTCTGAATGCTGCCACCAGATAACGACGAAAAAAGACCGAAGGGAAGAAAAGAACGCACCCCTTCCCCCGCTTCCGTCTTCCCGCGAATATTCAGGCTCGGTCTTATCACATCAATCAGATGTAGCTCTACCGTAAAATACCAGGTTATGTTTGCTTTGTATCTTCTCTGTGTTCATGCAAAAGCTATTTAGAACCAGGTTTAGACAGGTTTAGACAGGTTTGGTCAGGTTGGGGGATTAGGTTTGCAAACCGACGTCATGAGCGTTTGCGAACCTTAGAAAGCGAATCGACTTTCCTATATATAAAAGGTTATGAGATTTAATTTAAAAAGTTGTGTTATCATAGGAATAAGGTCAGTTTATCCTAAAAACCTTAAAAAACCACTTTTTAGAGTTATAGCTAATCAGAGTGACACATACCCCTAGGGTTTGTAATTAAATTATATTTACTTTTTTTTTAGGTGTCATACCCTAGATGTCAAGGAAATATCGTCCGAGGGAGAATTTAGCCCTGAATTCTCCCTCGGTTAAAATGCGAAAGATTTTTTTTTCCTTCGTACCATAGAAAAGAGATATGCTTTGGATGAAAGGTGTTTGGGACAGTATTCATCTTGCTCGAAATCGTGTCAACTGCTTTCTTTCTCTCCTCGCAGCTCTCAATGTGCAACACTTTAAGCCGTTTCACCCGAGGGAGAATTTAGGCCTGAATTCTCCCTCAGTAAAAATACGAAAGATTTTTTTTTCTTTTGCATCACAGAAAAGACACATTTTTTGGATGAAAAGGGTTTGGGACAGCATTCATCTTATATGAATTCATGCTACGTGTTCTTTTTCTATGCTTAATTTGCACTATTGTGGGCCACCTCGGGTCAGGCACCAGGGTTGCACCTTGCACGCCTCGTATTTTCTGCCTATACACATGTAGAAAAAAATAGCTAAATTGTTGTAAAACCTTTTAAATTCGTTTTCTAAGCCTTTAATTCTTCTCCCATCTGCCTGTCTCTGTTTTTGATATATCTATGGACTCTTCTTTATATGTGTGTCTTCTGAATATGAATGCAGTTAAGTCCACTTCGAGGTGTGTGGAAGGACCATCCCAGACAGCCCCTGTAGAAGGTGGGTTCAGAGCTCAGCCTTTGTATCAGTGGCTTGTGCTTGGTCTGCCAGGCTCTGGGGCTCTAGGCTGCCTTTTTATTAACCATTTTGATTTCATTTTTGAGTCTTTCTCCGTGTCTGCACGTGTGTATATCTAGGTGTGTATAACGCTAGGTGCAGCATGTGTGTGTATGTGTATGTATATGTGTATGCGTGTGTAAAAGAGTGTGAATATGTGAAAAAGGATATCCACCCATGTATTTTATTTGTCTCTTTGTCCTGAAAGTTTATGTATTCCTTCTGGCACTGCATTTTTTTGCCTGTATTTGTATTCCAGAGCGTACTGCTAGTAGTCGTTGTGATCGTATATTCCATGTGCATGTGTGCATGCACATGTGTGTGTATGTGTACCACACAGTGTGTATGTGTGTGTGTGTATGTGTGTGTGCCTGTGTCACGGTATATGTGTATGTAAGTGTGTGTGTGCGAGAGAGAGAGAGAGAGAGAGAGAGAGAGAGAGGGAGAGGGAGGGAGGGAGGGAGGGAGAGAGAGTAAGTGTGAGTGTGAGTATGTGTGTGTGTGTATGTGTGTGTGTGTGTGTGAGAGAGAGAGAGAGAAAGTGAGTGTAAGTGTGAGTATGTGTGTGTATATGTATGTGTGTGTGTGTGTGTGTGTGTATGTGTATATGTGTATGTGTATGTGTGTGTGTGTGTGTGTGTGTGTGTGTATGTGCGTGCGTGTGTATGTGCGTGTGTGTGAGTATATAAAGGTGTACACGCAACGCAACACAGTCTTTCCATCCTTTTTTTTCTTAAAGCTCATGACGCTTACCTCTTTTAGAAAGAATGAAGGTGTGTTGTTGCTTTTTTGTGAGCCAGCTTGTCCGAGTGCGCGTTTATGTGCGTGTGCATGTGTCTGCAGTGCATGTACTTGTTCTCCTTCTACCTTTCGGTCTCTCCTTCATGCCCAAGGTTTCTCTGCCGGCTTATGATCCTCCCGTTTCCCCTTTCCCCCCGGCCTGTTCCCCTTGTGTGTGTATGTGTGTATATGTATCTGCGCGCGCGCGTGCGCGCACTGGCAGATCCACATACACGCAGACCTTTACTGACAGATTACGTACACTGAAAACCAATTTGAAAATGTTGATCATTGTTTTGGCGGCATAAAAAAATTGTTATCTGAGTTGAACAACTTCATTGTCTAGTTGTTGTGGTGTTATGCTGAAACAGTGCCTTCAGCTCACGGCCAATGTTATGAGCGTTCTGCTCATGATTTGTAGTCATGCATACAGTCTAACACACAGTATATATGTATATATGATAATATATTAATAACATCAAATATGATACTCGTAAAAACTCTACATTATGTTTCACATGTTTTCAATCTTTCTGCTAAAATCTTAAGATTTATTGTGGAAAGAATATTTTAAAGAGTTAAAAACCTGGGTTAAAAACTTAAAATCATAAATTCAAATTTAAATGCATATAGTTATCATAAAATTAATGAAGTTGATATATAATTCTCTCACTAACTTTGATTTAAAAAACACTTAATTGCACTCTCAAACCGTTTAAAACTCTTTGTTTTAAGTTTTTGATCATTGTTTACTACCTAGAAATGCTTGATAGATATAGTAATTTTGGAGACCGTTTTGATGTTGGAGACCGTTTGGGATAGATTTGTCTTCAAGCCGACGTTCACACACAACGAACGCGTGCGTGCCCTCTTTTTTGACTTCGAGGCGGATGTTGAGAACCCCAACGCTGCCAGCACTTCCTCTTCGTCCTCTTCCTCCATCCAGACAGAGGTCGAGAGGATGTGGACTGTCGAGGAGACAATCAAAACTTTTGTAGAGGCTGTGGGGGTCCTCAGAAGAAGAAGAGAGAGGAAGGCATGCAGATCGTCTTCGACAACTTGAAGGATGCGAAACATGAGATGGACCTTGTGGTGGCAGCTGCAAATCTTTGGATATGGAACTATTTGATCAAGCGACAGGTCAGCGGGTAGGTAGGTAGTTGATTGAGTTCACTGACTTATATGTGTGAGTTTGCAATCGCGCGCATGTCTTTCTTTCGGGGTTTTTCTCCCTATCTCTCTCCCTGTTTCTCCCCCCCTCCCCCCACCTCTTTGTCTCTGTCTTGCTCTTTCCGTCTGTCTATCTGTCTGTCTGTCTGTCTCTCTCTCTCTCTCTCTCTCTCTCTCTCTCTCTCTCTCCAAGTTATGAGTGTGAGCATGTATGTTGGTCAAGACTGGCTCTAGATATGTGTGCGAAAGCGTGTGAGAGAAACCCATTTTGTTCGAGAGATACTGTGCGTAGAGGCGGGGCGTGAAGGGGAAAAGTGAATTAGGGGATGGATTGGGCTGGGTACTCGAATGGTAGGAGGCGTAAGAAAAATAAAACAGATAACAAAGCTCTGGAGACTTTACGGGGAATCAATCGGATTTGAAGGGAAGATCTGATGAGTTTTTTTTTTTCTGTCCATTCTTCTTCCTCTCTGTTGCTGAATTCCCTTCGCTGGCTCTTTGGAAAGGATGCGTGAAATCTTCGGGAAACAGTTTTCGCTTGTACGGATCTGTTTATTCGAGCTAGCTCGCTCTACTCAAAAGAGACCTTCCTTCCTTCATTCATTCATTCATTCATTTATTTATTTATTCATTCATTCATTCATTCATTCATTCATTCAGAGTGAATGTGTTCCTCCCTCCCTTTCTTCCTCTGCAGATCTGGTGGAAGTGCCAAAAAATCGTTGGGAACATCATCCCAGCCATCGCCTCGACCAACGTTGCGGTGGCAGCCTTTGAGGTCCGTAAGTCAGTCAGTTGTGTCATTGAGCTTTCTTTCTTTTTTTTTATAGAACAAACGAAATGAGTGCAGGAGTCCTCCCTCAGTTGCTCGGTAGTTCTGTTCCGTCACTCCCGTCTACTTCGGTTCCGTCTCCTTCTTTCGCCCTGTGAGGATGGAAAGCGAATCTCTAGTTGTCTCTTCGCTTGAGAAAATTCTGTGCTAATCCCTCAATGTATTCACACTGGATGGAGGACTGTGCACTAGAGTTATTCGCTTGTCAGAGATTCCCTGTGCATTATGGGTTTCACGTGTTTTTCTTGACTCCCTTGTCGGCCTGTTGATTTCTTCTCTCACTCCTTCCTCTTCTGTGAATGTACTGGTCTTCTTTCTTTCTTTGTGTTGATCTCCATGTCTTCATCATCCCTCAACCACCTCTCCCTCTTTCTATCAGTCAGTCGGCCTTCACAAGGGACTATCCTGTTTGCTGATACCTTCGACTTCTCTCTCTCGCCATGCGTGTGTGTATACATGCGTCTATCTGTAACGTCTGGTTGCATGAATGAATGGCTCCATGCATGACTGCAGGTCCGCCTGATATACTCCCTTGTTGAGATGCTCCCTGATAACTTTCCTGCCGACCCTTCTTCATACAACGTGCTGGAACACTACCAGCAAGTACTGGACAGGGAGAGTGAGAGGGACCGAAAAAAGGACACAGACATCCTGTACCCCCTCCTGAGGGGTCTCTGGCTTGTGCACGGTCAGGAGATGAAGGCCATTATGGCCGAGAAACCATCCCCACCAAACAGAAAATGCACAACCTGCTGCAGGGAGAACTGGGTCTGCCGGGTGAGGAATTTCTCCACAGTCATCCTTAAACAACTTACTGAGGAAGTCATCAAAGAGAGAATGAGAATCCAGGAATTCACCGTCAGAGGTCTGTCTGCCTGCCTGCCTGCCTGTTTGTCTGTCTGTCTATCTTTCTGTCTATTGTGTTCATGAAGAAAAGAAGGGAGAAGAAGAAACATATAGTCGGTCTGTGACATAGTCTGTCTGTCTGTCCGTAGAAAGAGGATGGAGAAAGAGGAAACGGAAAAGAAAAGACAATATAGTCTGGAGAAAGAGGAAGGATGTGTGCACTTATCTTTTTTTCTGCATATGCCTTTCATGGGTCGCCTTCCTCTTCTTCTCCTTCATCAATCCTTGCATTTTACTTTTCTGTCTGCTTCACGGTCTCTTGTTCTACTTGTCTGCCTGACCGCCTCTTCTCCATCAATCCATCTGCGTGTCTCTCCGGCTGTTTCCATGTCTGCATGTCTGACACTTCTTGTTCGGGTGCCTGCCTGCGTGACTTTGTCGGAACGTGAAGTTAATAGAATGCACCTATGCAGTTGGTGTTCACATTTACTCATGAAGATAGTTGCTGGGCGTCTGGCTTCTCTCGCCCCCTTCCCTTCTCTACTTTCCATTTTACTATTTCATTCGATCTTTGTAAGGAATCTCAAACTGTCGTGAGCATACTTGAAGAAATTTTCTATACGTCTTTCGTTTGTTCAATTTCGCTTTGTTTTTTTGTCTCTGTTTGTCTACCCATCCCTTTGATCATGCAGATCTTTGGGAAGATGACAAAGTGCTCGTGGGGGTGTTCGAAGTGGGCAAGCTGGACGACCCGGAGGAGATCAAGGAGGAGTGGGAAAGATAGAAAAGACTCGACACGGCACTCAAAGCACTCAAACTGGGGGGAAAGATTGTGGAAGTGGTTGATACGGTCAGTGGGGGGGCGGGAGGGTGAAGCTAGGGCTGCAGAAGTTAGTGCTTTCCTTGTATTGCTCCCCCTTCCGGAATCCGATCTGCTCCTATCTCTGACGGTACCCAGTCAACGTTGCATTTTTCTGCCTGGTTTGAGTGTGGCTAAACGTTTCCCTTTGAAAGCGGAACCTCGATTGAATAATTCGGCTTTTCTTTTTGATTAATTCCTTTTGTTGACTTACTCGATATGCAGTCCTACTGCAGAGCAGAGGTAGTGAACCTCTCCATCGTTCCCTCGGACCCTCTGGTGCCCCCGCCGCAGAAGGTTCACCCTTCTTTGTTGAGATGACTCCTCTGGCTCCGTTGGTTGTCGAGATGAAGAAGAAGGCGGAGGAAGAGAAAAAGAAGAAGGAAGCAGAAGAGGCAGAGAGGAAGAAAAAACAACCCCCCGTCCCCTAACAGTCCCCTGAGGACCTGAAGGACGATGAGAACACGGTGCGGGGCACCAAGCAAGAGCGCGAGGCTGAGGACAGCGCAACTGCAGAGGACGCAGGTGCAGGTAAAGACGCCGCGCTTCAAGACGCCGACATGCTCATCAGCACCAGCGACGACCCCGCCATAATTGACGACAATTGAGAGGAGACGAAACTGCCATGAACTCGCTCGATTGTGTTGCTGGGCTTGCTACTAAAAAGAGAGGGGGAGAAGTCGTTGGTTACATTTGGTAGCTTGATTGATCAGTTGACTAGCTCAGGTGTTGCATGCATATCCGGGGAGGGAGGGGAGGGGAGAGGTCAATCCATTTGTCGGGTCCACGTCATTCATACGCCCTGCAGAGACTCGCACAAAGAAGTGTTGCATGCATTCGTAGTGTTCTCATTCACTTGTTTCTGGACAGACTGTTTGTTCTGAGGACTCCCCCTTATTTTCACTAGTCGATTTCCAACTTCGCTTCGGTCATGAGTGGCCGTGTCGTTTGCACTGACGTATGCCATGGTATACAACCGCCTACACTTACAAGAAGTGTCATGCCAACTACAGCTCTACAAACGGTGTGTCGTTCCTAGGTGTCGTTCAGTATGTGCGACAGCGTATTTTTTGCAGCTGCAACACTAATGCCTCGATTGAACGCTAGATTGAACGATTGTTTCGTCTTATTTCATCTATGACTTCAGAGTTTAACTAAGTTGCCTTAGAGTTTTCTTTTTATTGGATTAATGAAACTAGTAATGATACCTAGTAATAAACCCGTGACTAAGTTAGTATTTAATTTAAGTAGCGCATAGCATAAGACAAGACTACACCTAAAATCGCGTGTCAGAATGTTTATATGCTAATATCTAAGCATATTCAAAGTAATAAAAACCGTATAATGCTACTTTTATATCTAGGTCCTACACTCTAAAGTTCTAAAGAAAGAAAAAAAGAAAGAAAGAAAGAAAGAAAGAAAGAAAGAAAATTTATCTAAGTTTTGCTTGTTTCCAGCTTTACTTGAGAAAGTCTATCAATTAGGTCCCGTTAGGTCCCCTCCTTCATTCAAATCGAAAGACTAGGTTGGTTACTAAACGTTTTATGAGCTTATGTATGATGAATCACAGGTTTCATGAGACTCGTCTAGCACTCACTTTCATTTAAAATCGAACCTAGAGTCGAACCTTTGATGTAGATTTGATTTTCCTTTATGCATAAAGTTAACAAAGTTCTAAAGAAAGGAAGAAAGTTAGCATGAGTTTTCATTGTTTGAAGTTTTACAGTGTAGGACCTAGTTTTATATAGTATTCAAAAGTTGCTTCTTCAAAAACATATAGTGAAAAATGCCACAGACGACTATAAGTTTCAGACTAACATTTTTAATTAATTTAGATTTTCCATTTTTATTAAATGACTAGTTACAGGATTACAGGATTACATTATGTTCGGGGCTGGAGCCCTAGACCTGCGTGCCAGTTATCTGACATCCGCCTTGCACCATATATTCATGCACATTACTCCTAAAATGAAAGGCGATATATATGAAAAGATTGTGTTAAACTTTTTAAATTGAAGTAACTGAGTTGAAGTGGGTAAAACCGATGAGCCACCGCTATAATTCAGGCTCTGAACGCCCATCCATGCCAGAAATGAATTGTTTTTTTTGCAAAAGTTGACATACATTCCTTACGCTGCCAACAATGTAGAGTGGAATCCGGTCGATGGATTGTTGTATATTGTATCAAACATCTTCGCAACATCTGGTGAGCGCTAGTGGCCGCTGGACCCTACGGCGCCTACGCTGGACACATGGGTGGTTTACAATGCTCTGACATACTGGGTGTTGAGCTCTGAGCGACCGTTCTCGATCTTCTGGCTGTTGTCAAGCGGCGAGGGCCGCCCATATGCCACTGGACTCTCCGGGCCCCCTTTCCTCCAGGGAACTCGCACAGACGTCCGGGATGAGGGGGCCGGTTGGCGATCCTCAAACTGGTCGGAGAACAGAGGTGAGGTTCCAGGCTGCTGCAATCCGCCCTGCCCTCCTTCTGGAGATACTGTGTGGTACCCTGTCTGCTTTGGGGAATTCAAGCTTTGTGGAGATTGCGGGCTTGCCCCCGAGTGGGCGTCTCGATGTCGCGTTTCCCTTCCGCTCTCTCCAGCAGGTCCTGAGGAAGGGGCCGGGAAAGGGACACTTGTGCGAGAGGGACCGGGGGAAAAGGTCGACTCAGAGGGGGAGACAGACTGCGAAAGGGCCGCGGAACCGGAATACGGTTGGAGCGCTGTACGCAGACAGAGACAGACAATGGCACGAAGCACAGAATGGGAAAAAGTGGGCTTGAAAGTTTTCAAATTTCGATCGAGGAAACAAGTGAACGCGCGAATGAATGCAAAACGGTTGAAGACAAAAACACAAGTAAACGAGCAAGGTAGCGAAAGCACAGTGAACGAACAAATAAGGTCGAAGGCAGGACAGGCCGGAGACAAATGAAATGCCGAAAAAGAGAAGATTTAGGAGAACCGATTAGGAGAAATAGACATAAGCAGCAGCACAGAGAAAGCGAGAGGACAGAAATCTGGGCAAAAATTTTCCTTCCGTTCTGCTTCCCCCGGGAGGCAAAAAAAAACACACAGAAAGACTTGCCGCGAGGAATGAGGCCATCTCGAGCGACAGGTTTTGGAGACCTCTCCCCTGCCTGTTGTTTATTGTCCCTTCCGCCTCTGGAGCTAATCCTGCACGCGGAAAAGAGGGAGTTTGAAGAGAGGAGCGGCATTTAGCTGAGAATTACAAACAAACAGGTCCTTGGACTTAGAAAGGTGTTTATTCACGAGTCTATGTCTCTGTCACGTATCGGCTCCTCTTCAGAGAATTACGCCAAGGAAAAAAACAGTGCCCTCCTTTCCGTGTGCAGCAAAGGTAGCAGACTCCATAAAAAGCCAATCGGAGGGACTCCAGACCGTCGCGTCATTTCATCTATCCATATCCAGCAGGCTTGGCTCTCGTCACCTGAAAGAGGTCTACATCGAGTCTCTTCGGCAATTCACGAAAGTGCACAGCCAGAAAAAAGTTACGCTTCTGATTGAAGGAGCCCCCCAACCCGCTTCGCTATCACCCACGCACCCACCCGCAAACGTCCTCCAGTGAAGTCCCCGAATGCAACATCTCCGCAGCACGACGAAATTCCTGCATGCGGTTGGGAGAGAGACAGAGAGAGAAACAGAGAGACAGACATACTCAGTCAGTCTTTGGCTGTGCGGATTGTTTGAATATTTCGTTCTCTCCCTCCTTAGTCTTGTTTTATCGATTTTGCCGTTCACCTTTGTCCTTTTTCGGGATGAAAGGCACGCGAGAGGGTCTTTTCAGCGAGAAAACTGGAAGGCTGCTCTCAACATTCGCGCAAACAATATCAGGGAGATCTGCACATCACATATGCGTGTGTGTGTGTATGTGTGTGTGTGTGTGTGTGTGTGTGTGCGTGCGTGCGTGTGTGTGTGTGTGTGTCTCCCCTGTCTTCCTTAACAGCTCCCACAACCAAACGGGATCACAAAGAGAAAGTAAATGAAGGAAGCTTCATTCAGGCAAATGAAAAGAGAGATTCAAGGAAAACAAGACGTATACCAATCTCAAGGCAAACAGAGAAACAACCGTGCGATCAAACAGGGACACGCACCGTCCGAATGTGAGCGTAGTGCACTGCCAAAACGTTGGCCACGTCTTTGCCGACTTCGAATGGGTTGTCCACAACCAGATACTCCATCTCTCCCGAACTTCCGCTGGCCTCTCTCTCCCTCTCCCTCAGCCTCTCCTTCTCCCGGGCCGTCACCAGGGCGCTCCCTCCGCTCGACAGAAATGCAGACACATCCCGAACAGCAATCACTCCTGCAGTTCACAAAAGCAGCTCATCACTTTCAGAAACGAACAAGAACTCATAGAGACAAATGTGCGGAGAACGTGTCTGCATGATGTCAACCAGCCAACGCCTTCGTGTCCCTCTGAGCATACGGATCATTTCACGAGGTCAGGCCCTTAGATCGGCCAGTTCTTCCTTCATGTGCAACAGGAGGAGAGGAAGGAGAAATGCATCGCGATGCAAGTTGTCCAAAAGAGAGGACGGAAGGAAGGACTCAAGAGAGTCAAAGCACCCGAACCACTGCCGTACTCGATGTCATGCCAAACCTAATCGTTACAGCCGGACTGCTTGCAAGCAGAGAGAGAAACATCAAGCCACCCTTTCCTGTTTTCTTTCTCCACCCGTAGACACCAGACTAACCAGCAGTTTACACAAAGCCAAAGTGCCAAAAAACCCAAGGAAATGAACTGATCCACACCCAAGTAGTCGGACAGAATATCGATCGATATGGGTCCACTGACCAGACTTGTACTCAAACCCGAAGTGCCGAAAGAAGCGCACAAGAAGGAGACCCACGCTCTCGTCGTTTGGAGGCTGTCCCCTGAGGGCATCTGCCATTTCCTGTCTGATCTCCTTCATGCTCGTGGAATATCTGCGGGCAGAATAGGAGGCCATCCATGGCGTTCGTGCATAAGAGTAAGTGAGGGACAAAAACCATGCATTTTCTGCTATAATACCCAATCAAAGACTTCAGGTCTACCAGGAAAGGAACAAGGAGCCCGAAGTGTCTGCGGTCGCTCAGAACGATGAAAGAAAAATGCAGATCCACGATGGAACGGAACAAACAAAAAGAAAAGAAAAAGAGCTTGGGCATCGACAAGAAAGTTCACCGTGCAGGGAGGAAAAATCATGACGCAGTCTCTACCTAGCGGACTTCCAGATAGAACAATCAAAAGTCTTCAAGAGCAACGACAGAAAGTACAGCTTCTGCAGTACACACAGACCTGCAATCGACTCCTGAAATGTAGATGGGCAAGTGGTTCTTCTGGATGGCGATATCCTGGACGTGCATATGGGAGCGTAAACACATCCAGAATGAATTATTGTTTTGAACGGCCACTGAGTGGAACTTTCGAAAGGCAGTTGACAACGCGTATCACCAAAACAGCTGCTGCACCCTCTGAATGTGCATCCCTGAACAAGTACCTATCCATGGACCCCCCTCTTCCTTCCTTCTCTCCCTATCGACCCCTACTAACCTGTAGAGATGGGAGAACAGGACGAGGGCGGTGTTGAAGGAAGTGAATGAGCATCAGAGTGAGTGCGAAGGAGCTCAGAGTTCCCCTGCTTCTATCGTTGATCCCGCGCCCCTTGGCCCAGTGCTTCAGGGCTAGACCCAAGGCTCGGACTCTAGGGTCCAATTTGCAGTAGGCACCCAGAAGGCGGGAGTTCACAATTGCAAGAACGTTGTTCACACTGACGTCACACGCTATCATCCCCCCCCCCTCTCCCTCCTCTCCGTCTCCCCCCTCTCCCCGCAGAGATGCGAGAGGGCGTCTCTGTCCGAGGGCCTCCATCTTCCTCTCCCTGGGGGTCCAATGAATGATCGGGATCTTCGCAGAGAAACGGGGCTCAATCATGTGGGTCCTGCAGCTAGGAGAAATTAAGAGAGAAGATCAAGACGTCGATCAGATATCTACAGAATGGCTCATGGACAGAAAGAGAACGTCAGTTTTTAAAGCCCGCGTACAGACCTGCGAAAAGTCCGATCAGATCATTCAACAGTAGCACAGAGAAGAACAAAGAGAGCCACCGCACAAAAGACGCAAGGATGGAAGAGCAGCAAGGAATCCCAATCAGACACGCCCATGCATGTGAATTCAAGCCAGAAGAGCCCAAGCATTTACCGGAGAGCGTCAACTACCGATCGAGGAGACGCGCAAAGAGAACCAGAGACAAGAGAACTGTCTACTGAAGTGCATGTGGACCAAGTGGGAAAAACACGTGTTGAAAAGAGAGAGAGCAGAAAGAGAGAGGGGGGGTGGGGAAGAAAGGCGAGAGAGGGAGAGGGAGACTTGGATGGAACAACATCTTGTGTTTCTGAAGGAGAGAACAAGAGACTCACGGCACTTTTTGAAGCTCAGAAGCAAGCCGCCTTAAGACCTTAATTTGTGAAACACGAGTCGCGCAGCCGGGAACCTGTTTGAGTGATGATAATATTACATGAATTAATCGGTGCATTCAAAAAAGGGGGTTTCTTCGGCCTTACTTTTTCTTAAGCATGTCTTGGACGATTGAGAGAGGCACTTTAGACCAGAAATTCTACAAGAAAAGGGCAAGGCAAGGAGAATCTACGCGGTTTCTCCCTCTCCCTCTGATCGTAGAGACACATGGATAGACCGGCAAGAACTACATGGAAACTGTTTGTTTCACATCAACAGAGAAAATGCGGATTCATTCCAGCTCCACTTTCATTTACTCAATTGTCCAGAAATTCCCGCAGAAGGAACAGATGTATCCTCTCTCCCCCAAATGCATTCCTCCCTACAGCCAGCCCCTCCCCTCCGCTCCTCTCCCTGACCTGCAAGCAGATGTCGATATCCGACGCAGGAGTCCACAATCCGTTCACGACAGAACCGAAGGGAGACACCACGCAGCTGTCGAACAAAGCACTGCACGTCGCCTGCAAGAAAGAGAAGGGGCAGAGAAAGAGAAAGCAGGACAAAATCAATTTCTTTCGACACTCTCAGGCGTTCCTGCCTCGTTTGGGTGTGAACGCCGTTTTTTCTTTGTTTTCCACTACACTTTCTTTGAAGAGAAGAGTGAAAAGAGGAACGAACCAGAAAGAAGACAAAGGCCCCGCCAGTCTCAGACGGCTGACAGTCAACCACACACGAGTAACACCACCCAATCCCTCCCCCTTCCCTGCCACATTTTTCCCTTGACGGCTGCAACGAACCTGAAGTCGCTGGAGGAATTCATTTTTTTCCTGCACCAAATAAGTTGGGGGAGTCAGTCTGGCCTCCAAGGCTGAGATCTCATCGGAGAGACGGAGCACGCGGGGGTCCTCATTGCTCAGACCCACCGCACGCCCCCTCGCCCCCCCCGCACCAGTTCCACCAGCCTGGTCTCCCCTCAGTAGCTCCAATCCCCCTCCTCCCTGTGCCCCCCGACGTCGGGATTCAAGAAAGTCAAAACACAGAGGGACGCTGCAGAGTCAAAGGAAGACAAGATGGGGAGGTCAGCTGGTGTCCTGGGTACAGGTGAAGCGGCAGAGATCCTGGAGAGAGAGGGGAGAAGGCAGCCTGCGTGGAGAAAGAAACATACCCGCGGACACTCACAGTCAAAGACACACAAAACGCACACACACGCGCGCACGCACACACACACACACACACACACACAGAGAGAGAGAGAGAGAGAGAGAGAGAGAGAGAGACAGACACACACAGAGAGAGAGAGAGAGAGAGAGAGAGACAGAGAGAGAGCGAGAGAGAGGGAAAGAAAGAAAGAAAGAAAGAAAGAAAGAAAGGAAGGAAGGAAGGAAGGAAGAAAGGAAGGAAGGAAGGAAGGAAGGAAGGGGGCCAAGCAGTAGAGGGGGAATAAGAAAAAAGGCGGAAATAGAAAGAGAGAAGGAAGAAAGAAAGAAAGAAAGAAAGAAAGAAGGAAAGAAAGAAAGAAAGAAAGAAAGAAAGAAAGACAGAAAGAAAGAAAAAAAGAGAGAGAGAGAGAGAGAGAGAGAGAGAGAGAAAGAGAAAGAGAAAGAAAGAAAGAGAGAAGGAGAAAAAGAGAAAAAGAGAAAAAGAGAAAAAGAGAAAGAGAAAGAGAAAGAGAAGAGAAGAGAAACAGAGCGAGCGCGAGATATGTATATGTATATATATACATATACACGCACAGAGAGAGAGAGAGAGAGAGAGAGACTGATTAACTCAGGTGGAGCCAAGCTCCTGGCAGTCCATGTGATATATACAGAGAGATAAACAGAAAGAGAAAGAGAAAGAGAAAGAGAAAGAGAGAGACTGACACTTTGGAGCTATCCCCTCTCTGCACAGAAGAAGATGACACCGAAGAAGAAAAAGAGTCGGGCGAAGACGAAGAGGAAGAGGAAGAAGAAGCATGGAGAGACGACTCTATGTTCCCCTCTGCCCCCTGAGCTTCCCGCATCCCGATCGCTCCCTGTGCCTTGCTGTCCCGTTCTACACCCGAGAGCCTGTGTGCGCTTTGTTGCAATGCGCGGTCTTCTTCTTCCATCTGCAGACAGACAAAGAGACAGCGGAAAACGGAGAGAAAGATGGGTATGCAACGAAGGCTCTTGGAAAAGAAACGCATCCACAGAGAAAGACAGATCACTGCGAAAATGATCCAGGTAAACGGAAGCAAACAAGTGTCATGCAGGTGCATTCAGGTGCAGGAGAGAGACAAGGGGAGGGCATGCCCCATGTCGTTTTATCAGATCTCCATGTACTCTCTGCACGTATGACAAGCAAGTCGACCAAGAGATTCAAAGGACTCAGAGGACACAGACAGCATGTAGACGGACTTGTTTGAGGGCCTTTTGTTTCCTCTCTCGTTCCTGTTCCCGAAGCCTCCATTGGAATCGCAGTCTCCGTCTCTGCCCGTCTCCTTCCGTCTCCTCATCGGAGCTTCTCTCCTCGCTGTCCGTCTCCTCCAACATCTCCTCGGCCCCTGTCCAGTTGTCTGTCCATACACTCTTTTTCTGACTTGAATGCATCTGGTTCCTCTTCTGGTCTGTGTCTGGTGCCCTTTCAGAAGCCTCTGTTGGCCTCACTGATCCCTCGCGAACAAAGGAACTAGCAGGTCGAGGCTGCACGGAGACGGCATCCGCATCAGCAGGGTGTGCATCCGCATTATCTCTGTCTGATGCCGTCCCTACCAGAGCCTCGACATGCCGCCGTCTCTCATTCTCTTCTTTGATTCTCTCGAAGAGAGCGCTCTGTCGGGGGCGGAGGATCTGACGGGAGAATGTGCGGAACTGAAGGAGACGGGCAGATGGAGTCACATGCTGTGGTCTCAAACAAAAGGAGCACCGTGACTGAGAAGCACAGACTCGGCATGGGCACACACTTGTCGATATACTGACAGCCCTCCGCATTCAGAGGTACTTGGGGAGTCCACAAAGGAAAGAAGCGCGCGAGCTGGCAATCAAGCGGAATAATGTGCAAAATCAAACAGAACCAGTCAGATCCCCCCAAAAATGATCCCGAAAAGCAGCCAAGCAAGCGGTCCACACCAATATGGCGAGTTCGTGGCTAGCCAACGGTGATTCTGTGGGCGTGCGTGACGACTGCTGCTTCGAATCCAAGTGCAATTGATGGAATTGGACTACAATTAAGCCAGGAGACTCGGAGACGGAATGCTCGCAACGTGCATGCATGCATGGGGCGGAGCCGCCCCGTCAACGGGGCGGATACGGGGCGGCGGCGGCATGGCGGCGGCTGCATGCGCGCGTAGGGCGCGGCTTATATACAGCATGCATGCATGAATGCCGTCTCGGCATCGTCTCGGCACAAGATATCTCGATGATATCTCGAGGAAGTTCACGAAACTTCAGGTGTACTTCATTGTACTTCACACCAAAGCTTTTTGCATGAAGCTGTTCCAAAGAGTCGAAAGATATTTGAAACTCTTATATGACGCGGGTTGATGTCGTAAAAGAATCGACTTGAATCGATCTCTGTTGTAGAAGAGGCGGCCATCCCGCAGAGTTTTGCGAAGTACTTCGGATTGCCAAGTGTCTGAGTCCATCTGACTGCCCGTTGTCGCCAGTCAATGGTGTGATCGATTCTGGAAGCTGTACTTTTCTTATTTTTGTTCTGGCCGGAAGGAAAACCTCATAAAGATCCTGCCCGCCCCGACTCTTTTCTTTCCCGTGACTCGCTGTTGACTTGAAGGAGAACGGTTCTCCGCCTGCCGTCTCATTTATTTAACTGTGACAGAATGATGAAACTGTCTCCCAATCTGAGCGTGAAGGCGCGATTTGGTGAGTCTCTCTGAGCAATCTTTCTCACATGCAGAGGGGCAATCGAGAGGAAGAACGGGGAGGGAACAAAAGAGGGGTGCACAGCAGAGGCAGGGGGAGACGGAGTGAAAGAGGGATGGAGTGAGCAAATGGACGAAGGAAGGGGGGGGAACGGATTGTTCTTTCTTTCTTCCGTCTTTTCATGCTCTTGGTCAGCAGAGGGATCGCAGAGAAGGAAATGCCTCTTCTTTTATTTTTTTGTCTCTTTCTGCTCTGGGTGACTGGGGGCCCAGTGGGCGGGGGGAGTGCAAGAGGGACGGAGTGCACAAGTGGAGGCAGGAAAGAGGGGAAAGCAGAACGATGGTTACCTGCAGGGCAGGAAGGAAAGAGCAATAACCCAAGTGCACCAGTGCGCCTCTCTCTCTCTCTCTCTCTCTCGCGCGCGCGCGCGCGCGTGCTCGCTCTCTCTCCGTCTCTGTCTGTCTGTCTGTCCGACCCGCTGTCTAAAGAACATGACGGTGCGGGTTCCCACGTGCAGTTTTTCTTTCTTTTTTTCTTTGTTTTTTTTTCTTTTATCCTTGGTTTTTTATTGTTTTTGTCTCTTTCCTTTCTCTCTCTTGTCTTGAGTGGAAGCAGCAGAGGAGTAGCGTGTGAAACCAGTGATCACGTGCAAGTCTGTCGGGAGGTGGAGAGGCAAGGGGCGCTCAACTCTCACCTTTCGGGCCCCCTGCCCACGCTGTTTGATTGTTGGTTTTGTTCTTTTGTCTTTGTTCTTTCTTTCTTTTATCTGTTGTGTTCATGAAGAAAAGGAGGGAGAAGAAGAAACATATAGTCTGTCTGTCTCTGTGTGCGTGTGTGTATGTGCGTGTGAATGTGTGTTCTCAACGCCCGTGCCTCTCTCAAGCCCTTCCACTTTCGTCTCTCTCTCTGTGCAGCCTTCAGACCATGCTTTAACGGAGACTTCAAGGCGGACCAGGTGCTCCCCCAAACATTCGTTGCTCAGCTGATCGGGGGGGAAGAGGCCGCTCGAGACGTCTTCCGTGACAACTGCAAGCTGGAGGGGTGGGGTTTCCCTCAGCCACCTGTTGTGAAACTGTTCCACAAAGAAAAAAAGGAGGAAACAAGCGCTTTCTTTTACCAGTGCCTTGAGATTACAGGCAAATTGGTTCCCGAATCACAGCAAGAAATCCCCCCTGACCTCGATCTCCATCCTATATGGCGCTCCATACACGAAGCCTGGAGGCAGTGGCGGAATTGGAGTGAGAACGAGGAGCTGCAGGCTGCTGAGGGAACAGAGGGGGGCAGTCTCCACGAAATGTGCGTGAGGCAGAGAGTCTCGTTCATCGATGTCGAATTGAATGCTTCTGGAAAATTGAACAATCAGACCGTGAAAAGTCAGACTGAGGCCAAATGCCGGTCTTCCCGTTCCCTTCATCTGGTTGTCGTGCTCGAGGATGCCGACAGGGAGACATTTTTCCCAACTGACATTCCCCTTGCTCCTCCTGCCAACCCCTCCCCCGCCCAACCCAACTCAACCCCCCCGCCGTCCGTCTCAGCCTACAAAGATGTGAGGAAGGCCCTGCGCAGTGTGCTTTTCGAGCAGGCTGACTGGCCCTCTTTGGAACTCTTTTTCAAACCGGACAAGATAGTGATCAACGGGGAAGGGGGGCACAAAATGAAGCGGGTCGGCTTGGAGTACCTGTTAGGGAAAGGAGAGGGAGAGCGGGTGACGAGCCTCTATGGGGGTTCACTGGACATCGTTGGGGGGAGTGATGAGGCCGAACGGTTGGCTGTTTTCAGATATACTTTCCTTTGTCCTGATCAGCACATCGACAGAATGACAGCCAAATTTTCTCAGGATGCCGTCGAGGCCATCGGGTTAGGAGGGGAGGGGGGCGGTGTCTTTCAGGTGGACATGCAGAAGATCAGAGCGAGAATGGGGGCAGAAGCGGAGAAGGAGACGGAGACGGGGTTCTTTGTAAGACCCTGGCGGGCGTTCATTTTCTTCAGCGGGGACGTGGGGGAATCGAAAGAGCCGAGGACCAAAAAGAAGCAGAAGGCAAAAGCAAAGGCCTCTGCCGCCGGTCTGAACGATTCCGGCACCACTGTCGCTACTGCTGCGGCAACATTCCGCTCCGATCCCTTTGCCCTTACTGCTTCGAATTTTGCTGAAGCAGAAGCAGCCTATCCCCCTGCGTCCGGACTCTTCTCCTCGATAAAGGAGTGGGAGGGCACAGTGAGTGCAGAAGACGCAGAAGCGATGCGGGAGAACAGTCCCGAGTACCAATTTGTTGAGGGTCCGTTTGATTTTTTTTACGGCAGTGGGGACGATGAAGCAGACCTGGGGGTTGAGAAGGAGCGGGGGCGAGTGGAGGGGAATGGATTCGTGGGCAGAAGTTTGGGAGAAGGGGAATTCGGAGGGGAACGGGGGGGTCTCTCCTCTTCCTCCTCCTCTTCCTCTTCCTCCTCCTCCTCCTCCTCCTCCTCCTCTCACCCTGCTCTGCCTGCTGCTGCTGCTGCTGCTGCCGTCCCCTCAGGCCCTCGGAGGCGCTGGACGCCTGATAAACGGCCAGAGGAGAGGGGGGAGGAAGTTGGGGAGCAGGGTCGGAGTCAAGAAGGGAGGCCCTAGCCGAAGGGAGAAGAGAGACAGAGAGAGAAGAATGGAAAAGACGGAGGACCGGAAGGAGAGACGGAGGGATGGCGAGAAGTAATGAAGAAAGCACAGAAGGAAGGAAGGAAGGAAGGAAAGAAGGGAAAAGGGATGGGGAGGGAGACATTCTGTTTAATGACTGGACATACACATACACAGAAGCACACATAAATGCACACATGCAGACACACAGTTCCAGTCAATCCTCTCTCCTGGCTGTTCTCCTGATCGAATAAATAGAAATCCAATTTGGGCCTGCAAACAAAGACACGTAGCGCCTTTTCCCTCGATTGGGTGGACTTGAATTATTCATCTTTCCATTCATTCAATTGACTGACTGCACATCTGCAGGGCGGTACAGTGCCTACGTCGACTCTTCAGGCACCTTTTGTCCCGGTCGTTACTCCGTCTTCAGCAATGCGGAGGTTCTCAACGCTGGGGGGTCTTCTGCATTCGCGGTAGGGGAGTGGCCGATTTCGGGGGTCTTTGACAGGGTCACAGACACGGAGTCCACTGCCCATTCGGGATGGCATTCCAGAAACGATGCAAATTCGAATATTATCGCATCTAGCGGAACATCTTCGGCAGGGGATGCAGCGATCGAGTTTATTCTCGAGCTTCCCTGCGCTGTAAATCTGAACGCCATCCATATCTACAATCGGGGAGCGAATGTGAATGAGGCCGTCACGAAACTCGCTGTGTCCGGTAGCTTTAACATGGTGGACTGGACGGCAATTGCCTCGTCCTCAAGGTTGACGTGGGCCGGGGTTGGGACATTTAACACGGTTTCCGCTGCCGACACCACGCTCGGCCCCTTCAACTCCTTCAAGATTGAACTTCAGAAAGTGAACCAGGCGGCTGACGGCATCATCTCTCTTGGTGACATACAACTGGAGGCATCTAACCTTCAAAGTCCGTCACTCATCTGTATGAACTCAAACAGACAGAGACAGATAGACAGATAGACAGAAGTGAGGCCAAGCTCCACCCAAATCACAATTCCTTAATGCAGCCGCGCGTTGGGAAGGAAAACAAAAAAAAAAATTGAAAAGAGTGACTTATGTTGTATTCCCCCAACCGCTCTCTGAAGGACAGAACTCTCTCTTGCACACTTGCACACACTTCTCTCTCCCGTTCTGTTCCTGTTGAACTTTCTCCCTTCCCGCCTTCCAGGAGAAAGGCCCTCCTGTCCCCCAGTCTTCTTCATACTCCGTGCACGCAGCCCTTTGTTCTTCGAAAGGTCAAACAATTGGGGAGCCGGTGATCGCAACACCTGCTGGATGCTGAATGTGTGTGCATGGATGAGTGCAT
This sequence comes from Chromera velia, assembly GCA_018398765.1. Lineage (NCBI taxonomy): Eukaryota > Chromeraceae > Chromera > Chromera velia. The sequence continues at coordinate 15,075 of JAHBMJ010003670.1, read as the reverse complement.
TTGAATGCCCCAGAGGACTTCCCCCCCCCCCGCCCTCTGCAGCTCTTTACACCATTCCCCCTACCAACATCGGCA
>JAHBMJ010003670.1:0-12500 GCA_018398765.1 Chromera velia | reverse complement strand
GCAACAGCGGCTTCACTGGGGCGGGGACAGCGGGAACGTGTGCAGGTCCGTCCGCCTCTCAGAAAACAGCTTGCTACAATGAATGCTTGCATCCCTTTCTGGAGAGAAAGAGCAGCACGTTTACCAGCGTGATCCTTCCTTGCCTTCCCAGCTCTTCGACCCCCCTCTCGATCTAACTAGGGTTGAATTTCTTCTCAATCTTCTGTGAAGAACAATGCCGGTTACGGTCCCTCTGCTCTCATTCACTGTACAGCCCTCTCACCTTCAATGTCAACGTGTTGTGTGAGTTGAGGGAATGCAGACATTGACGACTGCTCACCCAACCCCTGCCAGAACGGAGGCACGTGCACGGGCACAGGGACCAATTCCTTCAGCTGCACCTGCGCGGCTGGATTCTCTGGTGCGACTTGTGCCTCTGGTCTGTCGGTCAAACTTTCCTGATGCGTGCGTTTCCTTTCTCTCTATACATAAAAGTAGTCTCTTGCTTAGCAGATGACACTAGCGTACCGGAATGAGTAGACGTTCAAGTTTTGTGTACAGAGAGCTTGAAAGCATCGTACAGTCAAATTGTGGAATCACGCAAAACATCGGAGGAATTGCAAGCAGAACCCAGCCTCGATTTTTTCAACATAAATCAAATCCAACTTCTCATTTCTTTCTCGAACGATTCCCCCCCCCAGAGTCTTTTTCTCCGAAGACGTCAGCGCCGAATTTTTCTTTGATTTATTGTTTCCGAGTCTTTTTAGTGTTTGGCTTGGCTGGGGTTCATACTCCATGTTCCCTGTTGCCTTTTTCTGTCTGCATTCGGACGATTGGTCCGCTGCTTCTCTCCTGTTACTGCTCCTGACTGCAGATGCAGACGACTGCTCGCCCAACCCGTGCCACCACGGGGGCACCTGCACAGACACAGGGACAAATTCTTTCAACTGTGCGTCTGCCTCTGGGTTCTCTGGGCCCACTTGCAGCTCCGGTCAGCTACTCGTGTCTTCCTGCTTTACTGTTTCGCTTGTGGCTCTGGGTTCATGCATGCCCTGAACACACAAGCTCGATCGGTTTCAGTATTACCTCTCGTAACTATCTCATCAATTCAAATGTGCAGTACCTGACAACAAGACCTCTTTAACTTTTTCTCTTCTGCTTTGACCTGTCTCCCTGCCACGCACTCGAACAAATGCAGGTCTTGACGAGTGCAGCAGTGGTATCCACAATAGCCATTCGGGCGCGCTCTGTAGCGACACAGACACAAGCTTCACCTGCACCTGCACAGACGGGTATGATGGCTCTGGTACTGATTGCAAAGGTGGGTGCGACAGTGACTGACGTCCTCTCTCTTCCTTTAGTGCCTTCCTCGGTCGTGTCTTTCATGCTGCTCAGCCTTTCATTCAGCAACTCGCAATTTCTCCTCACCCCTTGCTTTTCTCATTTTCGGATTTACCCTGGTGCATGGAGAGGAGCTAATGTACATATATATACACGAATTTGTTCTTCACCTGCCTCCTTGCACTCCTATCCTGCTCGGATTTGACCAACGGTTTCGGCTCCACCTTGATGCCTGTCTGTCTGTCTGTCTGTTTGTCTGTCTGTCTGCAGCCCTCTCTTGCGACCAGGTGCACGACCCTGAACCCAACACTCTGGGTGCCCAGCTGTCTCGAACGGACTCGGGCCAGGTGGGAGTGACTGGGGAGACGGCGGTCTTCTCGTACGCCTGCACAGAGGGGTACACACTCCGGTTGGCAACCTCGTCCGGGAACAGGGCAGAGGGAGGCTCTGCTACTGCATGGGCCAATGGAGTGGAAGGCGCTGTTCTCTTCCGATGCACGGGGGATTCACAGCAGAGCACAGGCAACGGGGGTGGGACAGTCCCCGGATCCAGTTGGAAGGGGGAAGTTCCTACATGCCTCGGTCAGTCTAGCGGTCTGTCTTTCTCGTGGGAATAAATGAGAACGGAGAAGGTCATTGCAATTTATATATACAAATATCGTTCGAGTGTGTGTGTGTGTGTGTGTGTGTGTGTGTATGTGTGTGTGTGTGTGTGTGTGTATGTGTGTGTGTGTGTGTGCAGGTGGAGGGTCTCCCTGGGGAACGATCCTCGAGAGGATTGACGTCGCGGAGACAGAGGTGGAGATGCCCTCTGAGGGGAGGGGGCGTGTGAGTTTTTCTGATTCCCTCCGTAGCCGGGGCCAGGAGCTGTCTGACGAGGGGGAGAGACGGCAGTTTGTCAGAGAGATGGTGGTACTCTTAGGAGATCAGGGGTTGGAAGATGGATCTGAAATTTCGACTGATGACCTTCCCTTCTCTGAAAGCATTAGCTCGAAAGTCAAGAACGTTGCGGTTTTCAACAGTAAGTTGTATGTGGACAGCGCAGTTGAGGAACTTGAGTTGGAAACGGCAAACGAAGAGGGGAAGAGAATGGGGGTGTACTTTGCCTTAACGCAGGTATCGGATTCATGTACACTCAGGCATGACGGTGAAGAAGCCACTTGCACACTGGTGGCAGAAAATGCGTTTTCGTGTGTGGTTGCGAATGGCAACGGAAACGACGGCACCGACAGTGATGTCCTTGATTTGGCCACCGCTAGCCGAACGAAGGGCTTCCAGTTTGTGTCTATGTTGGGGAGTGTGACAATGTACATCGACCCCTTTCCCGTCCCAACGATCATCCCCCTTCCTTTCTGGATGGTCGTTCTGATTGCCTCTATCTCTTCCGCATGCATCGTTGGGCCAATCTCTTTCATAGCCTGGTGGTGCTGGTTTTTAGGCAGGCAAAGAAAAGACGGTGACGGGTATGGTCCGACTCGAATGCAAACCAGCGGTCTGAGCAGAGGGAAAAGACACACAACAGAAAGCACAGGAGGATCGGTAGAGGAGGGAGGAAAGGAGGATCTGATCAAATACATTCTGCGTGTGAGAGTCGATCGATTGGGGGGGGAGGAACAGACTGAGGCCCCCCACCAGAGAGAGGCACTGCCAGTCGATCGCTGGGGTCTGACTGGGGGCGGCAGATCGGTGACAGTCGATCGTTTGGGGATAGAAGGGGAGGAAGAAGAGGAAGAAGAAGAAGAGGAGGATGGTTCAGAAGACCAGTCGGGTGAGTGGCTGGAAGTAGAAAGCCCTGTAAGGGCGAAGGGAAAAGGAGGGGAGGGCCATTCGTTTCATATTCCGCAGAGAGAACAAGTGGAGATGTCCCTGCAGAGAGAGCATTCGGGTTCCGAGTCAGAGGCGGAGTCAGAAAGAAAGGATTCACAAGAGGGGCAAATGAGTGAATATGCAGGGCACACCACCCGTCTAAGCAACGGGCTCGAGGACATAAGGGAGGAAGGCAGCCCTAGGGGGTCATCAGACTGGACTGGAGAGAAGGAATGGCGACTTGCGGGCTTTGGAAGGGAAGACCAAAGAGAGGTAGGATAGAGTGAGTCGCGTTGCGAAGCACAGGGGGACTGCATCTCTTTGGAACTTTCGAATCGTTCTCATCAGTCGTCTGTCACTGACAGGGGGGGGCCGATAGGGGGCCTCATGGGAAGGGGTGGAGTGGAGATGACGGTGAGGGACAGAGGGAGTGAGCGCGACAGCGAAAGGCCCGTCCCTGAAGATGACGATTCGGTCTTTTCGCCTTGAAAAGCAGAGAAACAAAATGATCAAAAACAACAGAAAAGCTGAGACAACTGCTAGAAAAAGGTGTCGTTTGCATTAGATAACTAGCTAGTTAAGCCGAGTAGCAAACTTGAATGACAACTTGACAATGCATGGTTTCGACTAGGGTTTCGATTCATCAAAGCAATTGTCGGTTAATTTTAGGGTTGACTCAAGTTAATAAATTACAATAAATGTTTTTACTTTTTTTTTACTTAATTGTGGTTAAGCCTAGGGTCTTCGAAACCAGAGACAAATGGCAACCCATGTACGTAGGATTTAACCCTCAATCATCATATCACATCATGTACAACATATCTTTTTTAGCTTCTCATATTAGTAAACACCGGCCAAATGTGTTTCTGACTAGGATCTGCATGCTTCGACATGTTTTTGTCTTCCTTGGCCCTTTTTGTAATCATCTACACTTCCCTAGTATTTAAAAACGAAAAAAGGTTTATAAATGTTTGTAACTGTTTAATTGTAAATATAATAGCTAATTACTATAGAGCTATAGAACTATAAGTAGTAAACTAGATAGGGATAGTTATTATATCGATATCGTATCGTATTGGTATCGGTATCGGTATCGGTATCGGTATCAAAGTGTTGACTATCGGTTCTTTCTCGAGCGGCCGAGTATTGGTTAGTATCGGCTTATGTACTTAGAGCTTGTGAAGGACTAGCTGGGCTAATATATGGCAAAGCGCGCGCCGGGCCGGGCCTCGGAGCTCAAAGACCAGGCACGGCCGGGCCCAGTAACACATATACCGTCCCCAACCGGCTCTATGTGTGGATGAATGCGGAACCGGCTCCATGCAACGTGCACTGAATTCAGCCTCAGCGGCCAGAACATACAACTCGACTTGGCTTCAAGACAAGACTGTATGTACACTGCATCCGATCTAGCAGAGCTTCATCGTTTCTATTTTCTGAACAAAACCGCTTCTAGACAATCAAAGCATCATAACAGCCAGAAGGGGAAAAAACAAGCTAAGGACCCTAAGGTATGGGCATATTATAAACGTCAGGCGGATAGAAATTTCGTCTCCTCAGCATGCAGAGTTGCTTGACCTTTTGTTGCCCTGTTGGAGTTGGCTGACTAGGCAACGTCCAAACAGTTCAAGGACAGTAGTCTAAGAATCGTCTTTCCACAGTGTTGTCTCCTCTTTTTATGCTGTTTTGGAGCTTCAAGAGTGACTGAATTGACCAGGATGTCAACATAGGCGAACTAAGATTCGGAAAAGTCAGTCACGAGTGAGGTCACTATCATTTGGTGGCATCCATACTCTACCATTGAAGCTTATCACTTTACCATGCCTTGATGTTCAACCACTGAACATATACTTCCGATAACCTCATCTTTTATAAATGCTTACCACTTGGCGACTCGCTGCTCGTTTTTTAACGTTGACCTAGCTTCCAGCAACGGTTTGGTCTTCACATCCTGTAAATCACAAAACATACACCAGAATCGTCTTATCTGTTTCTCTGTGGGAACCTTTATAGTCCAACGTGTTTGTCTTGGTCTCTTTCATGCTTTCACTTGTGCAGAAAGAACTCCTAATACTGCAAGCAGTGCTGTTTTTGTTTTTCTGGAACTGGATTTGCCGACCTCCCTGAACCTAACTACCACTTGAAAGTTCAAGCCGCATTTTTGGATAAGCTTGAAAGTCCGCGCCGCAGGCGCGGATCATTTATGGTCTCTTGAAAGCCAAAGCCGCATATCTGAACGGTGTTTTCACCGTCTACGCCGTAGGCGTAGACGGTCTCTTAAAAAACGATACTACAGGTAGAGATCATCTTGATTAGATTTTTTCAAGTGGTACTTGGGTTTAGGGAGGTTGATTTGCCCTCCCTGAAATGATCGGTGAGTTTGTCACTTATGCCCGCTCCGCAGAGGAAGGAGAGGGCTTCCCCAAAGTTTAGAAAGCTAAAGAGTGTCTCACCATGGATGTATTCCGCTAAATTGTTAGAGCTTTGAAGTCTCAGCTGGCCGTTTTGCATATTGGTTGATTTTTATGCAGATGCACACTGGCACATATACAGATAAGCATACAGACCGCTACACATTATCAGACCTTTGACCTCAATTTTCTTTTCATTCTGCTCGCTGAGTATCAACCACCACGTCGCTCAAGAGAGTGCAAGCTGAGCTGCTTGCTATGTAGCTTATGTTTTCTTTCTTCTTTGTGCTGCAAATCTATATGATTCCTTCATAAGTGCAAAATAGCATATGGATGTCTACGTTTTGTTATAAATTTTATGTGCATTCACTTACATTTGGGTGATTTTGACACACACATCAGAATAAAATCGAGTCTAACAGTTTGCGTCTGGTATGAGATTTTCAGGAATGATGTGTTGATGAAGTCATTCTCAACCTTATGATGTGTTGACTCTCTTTAAATGGGAGGTTAGGGGGGCAGTCCCCCTTATGGTTTGGCCTTCTGAACGTTTTGGAGCCCATAATCTAAGTAAAGTTGACTCTTTAAAAACATGAAATTTTTATAAAAAGTTTACAGTTTTATGAATGATACTATTTGCACTAGGTTTTAGCTTCGTACTCTAAAAATTTTATGTTAGTATCGAAATTATCGATGATACCCCCTTTTTTTGGAATCTTAACTTTGAAATTCCGATACAATACCGATTCGATACCGATACAATACGATAGCTATTCTTAAAACTAGATGTGACTGATGCTAAAACTGGTATTCTACCGGCTGACATTACTGTTAAACTTATCACTCTAATTGTGACTTAAAGTTTAAATTAGTTACTCATTCTGATGATGAGGTGACTTAACCTGCCAGCCATCGTGTCCCAATGGCAAAGGCCCAAAGGGCAGTCTATGAGCATTCATATCATATTGTAACTTAGCTAAGAGCACGCTAGCGAATGTTTACCTAAAGCGGCCGAACTTTAGGACTACTAGCTAGCAAAACACTGCTCCCCAGGATTGATCAGTCCGGCCCTAGGCATGCAGCAATCAGGGTACTGGCCTTTCGGGCATCCCTCTGAAAAAGAAGCGAGAAGTACTACCCTACCTGCTCCTCAGCCTGCCCCACCTCCCTACCCCCCCGGGCTCTCTGTCTCTCTCCGTACTCACATACTTCTTCTATCGACATACGCTCCAATCACCTATATCAGAGATCACTCTGATATGTCTTCATTCTGATATGTAATTATACTTCATTCGGTTACACCCGGTTGAGCCAGGCAAGCGGCATGCATCGACGCGTGCCGCAAGCCTACGTACATACATGCAGACTGGCCTGGGAGGCTAGGACCTACATGGACACACTTTTTTTTTTGAGCAATGAATGAATTTTTTGAGTGCCCTTCCATGGAGTTCGATCTGCTCTGATATATATAGTGCTAGCTTATGAAGATCGATTTTAATGTCATACAAGAATCCATGTATAGTTATACCAACCTAGCTGCATGAGTGGTCCAGTGCATAGTTGCTCAACAAACTAGAAGAAACCTTACTATATGAGTATGTATGAGTCAGCATGACGCGTCGATTGTATATGACGACGCATAACATGACTAGTAGATAGTTAGTTTAGTAAATCATATAGCCACTGGCAGCGGGGCTTTATGTAGTTTTTAGGCAGTCTGCGGTAATTTGCGGTGGATAGTTCACTTGGGGCTTTATATGGCTTTGGTGGGGCTTTATGTAACTTCATGTATAGTTAGCTCAGCATGCAAACCTGCATGCATGTATGAGTCCGGGTCTGGTGGATAGTTTTTTTTTTAGAACTATATTTTATGGTCGTTTTTGTTAGATGTAAATGCTAGGCTTGCCTAGGGGCCTAAGCCCAGTCACCATATAGGTGGATAGTTCGCTCAGCAAATGTACCTTATAGTGCATGTCACAGCGGCGCAGCTGGTGGATAGTTAGCTCATGCAGCAAATGCATGCAGGTGGTGGGCCGGCCTCTAGCAAACGCGGTCCACACGCCTGGTACCCCGGTAATACCCCCCGACAGAGACTAGCCCGGTGGTCTCCGTAATATCTACAGTGACCACCGACACCACCCCGATGACCACTGACTTCCCCAATCTCTCCACACACAGAACCGCTTTTGACTTTCTCTTCTCATACCAGCACTATCCTCATGACTACTTCAAACTATCCTAAACGAGAAAAGCCGCCATCATGCGGCTTCTGCTACTCATTTTGTTTTGTGCTGATTTCGTAGTGTTGCTCGTAAATTGCAATTCTGCTCTGTCTTCCGTCTTCTCAATGATGATGCCCAAGACCGGTAAAGACGGAGAATAGGAGCCCATTATTAATGATCTTGCAAAGCGAGGGAAGCCTGGGAAGTCATTTCCCAGAAGTGAACCGTGGAAAAGTCGGTATGCTGCTGTTTAGAATTGCCCGCAACGAACCAGTTCGAGGGCGACGTACACATGTGGCAGAGACCATGACTTGCCAAACAGACTTGAAGTTCGGGAGCACAGGGTGCAGCGTCCTGTTTTGTAAGGTGGAGGAGCTCCTTGGGGGGGCGCCCAGCGGACACTGCTGAAAAGTGAGTGACTTTTCTGAAATAAGTCATGGTGGTGCTTTCCATGGTGCTCCTCGTATCACATGCATCATCATCGTTATCCTTTTTTGCCAGCTTTTGAACATATATGTCCTTCATTATGGTGTTCTTTGCAGGCTGGGGCGCCCCTCGGCAGGTGCACAATCAGAGCGAAGGCGCAGCTGCTTCAGCAGCAGGTCAGTGTCAGACTCTGCATGCAGTGTTCTCCGTGGGTGCTCTCCATACCGTACTCTTCGTCTCCGGATAGGTGTTGTGTGGTTGTGTTGAGCCCGTACTGTGTAAGATTGATTCCAAATCCCTGCTACCGTCCGTTTCTGTACAGCTGCTTCTGTTACGGGCAAATGCTTGCACCTCTTATCTTCCCTTTACCTCCACCTGTCTGAATGCTTGCACCTCTGCTTACCTCCATCTGTCTGAATGCTGTGAACTTCTCGTGCCTTCAGCTCCTGCTGCCTTGAGCCTTCCCCCCTCTCTCTACTTCAATTTTTTCTTTGCAGGGGATCCCGTACAAGTAAGCGCCAACTTGGAGGTCCCGTCAGGGGGACTGGGAGACTCTGCGGGAATTTCAGCAGCTGCTGCGTCCTCCTCTTCTTCAACACCAGCCTAAGCACCTCCCCCCCAAGCACCTTTCCCCCCCGCTCCTGCCCCCTTATACTGACAGAAAGGAGACTTCTCACCAGTTCCACGGTACAAGCAGTAAGTGTATTCTCCCCCAGCTTGACGTCTCTCTTCATTTTCCTCTCTTCCAATCTATAGAACAGCGAGGCAAACATTTTCCTTCGTGAGACGGGCCCTCGTACTAACAGAAAGTAGACTCATCATCAGTTCCACAGCACAAGCAGTGAGTGTATCCTCCCTCAGCTCGACGTCTCTCTTTCTTTTCCTCTCTTCCCATCCATGTAACATTTTTCTTAGCAAGACCTTCCTTCCTCTAGTTCTTTCCTTCCCTCCTTCCTTCCTTCCTTCCTTCGTTCCTTCCTTCCTTCCTTCCTTTGTTTCTTCCTTCCTTCCTTAAAGTTTGTTCCTTCCTTCCTTCCTTCCTTCCTTCCTTGCTTTGTTCCTTCCTTCCTTCCTTTATTCCTTCCTTCCTTCCTTCCTTAAAGTTTGTTCCTTCCTTCCTTCCTTCCTTCCTTGCTTTGTTCCTTCCTTCTTTTCTTCCTGTCTTTCTTCCTTCCTTCCTCCCTTCCTCCCTTCCTTCTTTTCTCCCTTCCTGTCTTTCTTCCTGCCTCCCTTCCTTCTTTCCTCCCTTCCTGTCTTTCTTTCTGCCTCCCTTCCTTCTTTCCATCTTTTTTCCCTTCCTTCCTTCCTTTCTTCCTTACTTCCTTCCTTTGTTCCTTCCTTCCTATCTTTCTTCCTTCCTTCCTTCCTCCCTTCCTATCTTTCTTCCTGCCTCGCTTCCTTCCTTCCTTCCTTCCTTCCTTCTATCTTTCCTTCCTTCCTTCCTTCCTTACTTCCTTCATATCTTTCTTCCTGCCTCGCTTCCTTCTTTCTTTCCTTCCTTCTTTCTTTCCTTCTTTCCTTCTTTCCTTTCTTCCTTCTTTCCTTCCTTTCTTCCTTCCTTCCATCAGCAAAAGCCTTCGTTCTGTCAGCATAAAGACAGTGAAGACGAGAGAAGAGGTGCAGAAGGAGTTATGTCAGATGCGGAAAGATGGAAAGATTGATGCTCGCATTGCTTTTCCTTTTGTCCAAGAAGAGCTGCTTTCGAGAAGAGCTGCGACTGGTAAGCCACTGGCAGTGGGCTGAGCTTGCAGCTTGAGAATGATCAGCAGCTTCCATAATAATTGACAACAAAATCATTACTCTTAAGACAGAAGTTCATTCTTTCTAGTGACTTGAGAACGTTATGCATAATGATTATCAATGTCATTAGTGGAGATTAACATTCATAATCATTACCTACTTTAACCTAAAATCAATAATATGCTTTGTCCCTCCTGTCTGGCCTGGCCCACCTTATGGCGTCCTGACAGAAGGTAAAGCGAGGATAAGAACCTTTAAAGTTAGGAAGATCTAGAGAAGGAACGTAAGCAACACTCAGTCAGGCAACAGTTTATAGAAGGTTTGTCCCTACATCAGTTTAATAAGTTCTAGCATGATTTGGTATTGCAATCGGCTGGATTCATTCTATCATACACGGTTTCTGCTCATTCCTCTCTCTCAGACTCTAGAGCTTTTTTGATCTGTGACAAACAGACATCAGACTCAAACAATGCTATCCGTTGCTCAAGTGATATGTTGTTTGAATGCGAAGGTCAGACTCGACTCCGACAACTTTGATCGACGCGCGCGACACGTACGAAGCAAAGCGCGGCGGCGGAGTATGACGTCTGCACGTGGGCTCTCTCAGTCATGGCGCACGCGAAGGCTCAAAGGGCGGCACCACAGGGTAGGACTCCACAAATTCCCCCCGGCCACGGACAGAGAAATCGCGTCCTCGCGATAAATGAAAGAACGGGTCGAGTATACGCTTCAATGCCCGAAGTCGATCTCATCTAAGTCGCCGTAGATGTCGTTAGAGCTTCAAAAACTTCATCTCGATGGCATCCGTATCCAAAATCTCTGGGGGGCCATGCAAATCACCTACCTCCATACGTACACTCAGAACGATCTCAAAACGCCACGATGTGTGAGGCGTGTTCGCAAGTCCAAGGTCACCCAGAGATAGGCGCCCGATGCAGATACTGGTGGCACTAATAAAAGTACCTCTCCAGCGCCTGTGTATGTCGTTGACCGGAAGACTCGATCGAAGTTGTGAGTCTCTAGTACCAGCTAGTCCAGGAGCACGATGCCCATATGTATGCATCCAACTTGGCGTCAACGAATTCTTAACAGCTGCAAAAGGATGTAGAGAAAAGAAAAGGGTGCAGCTACACACTGCTCCACTCATAGCTTCCTGAAAGCTTGTTTGTGTGTCGGCTATCCTCGTTCTCACTAAGCTACCATGCCAAACGAAACGACACTTCAGAACACTCTGTCACGACCTCACTCTTTGAGGTGCTTTACTCCGATTCTTCGATCGTTTGCTCCATGAGCAGCTATCACCGGCTTCAAATCCTTCCACCTTCTCACTGTCAGTCGAGAAGAACGGGGTAACCGGGGTTTACCAACCTATCACAGGGGAACCCGGTCATGCGGCAGCAGTCATACACTTGACTTTTCGTACTTCAGGCCTGCCGTTCCCTCAGGGGCATCAAATACATCCAATGCCTCCTGGCTCAATATCAAGATAGAAAGTGCAAGTCTTCTCGGCTTCCGACAGCATGACATTGTCACTTTGCAGCAGAAAGAACTCTCTCAGCTCTGCTCTTTTAGAGGGAAGTCCCGACGACTTTATGTGCGTGTGTACACAATAGATAGAGTGGTCATAGGGCCTGGCATACTCAGCCTCCTACTAAACGCCCATACCTTTCGCATCATTTCAAAACAAAAGGATTATCGCACAAAGGTGCCAACCACTGTGAATAAGTGCACACACCAGCTGACAGAGTCAGACCAAATGTGAATAGTCAGTCATGTGCAGACACGCACGCAGCAAACAGCAGAGTCAACGCCGGTCTGTCGTCAGACATGCATACGCCGGTTCCAATCGATCAGATACAGAACTAGTCATACACTCACAGAACAGTAAGCAAAAGAAGCAATCTACTGGCCGTTTTATTTACGATGCACTCATAGACGGCAATCTCGGAGTCCGTGAAATAGAGTCACTCCAAAGTCCAAGCAACACCAAGCAACATCTCTACGATCGGTTCCATGCAGAGGTCTCCGATCCACTTCTCCAATCAGGAACGCCACCCCGAGTTCCCAGTCCACCACGATGAATCAGATCTTGAAAAGAGGGCTCCGGACAGCTTGGGATGCAAAAGGACGCTGAATTTCCCCACTCACGGTCTTTGCCTGAGCGTGCCCGTATCGTTGCAATCGGTTTCCAACTGTTGCGCAAAAAGACAGATCTGGTCTCCATCACAGAAGGTACTCGAGAGTCGACACTCATCGAGCTGAGCGTTCACCACAATGCTTTATCCCTCCTGTCCAGCCACCTTATGGCGTCCAGACAGAAGATGAAGCAAGGATAAGAACCTTAGGAAGATCTAGAGAAGGAACGTGAGCAATACTCAGTCAGGCAACAGTTTACAGAAGGTTTGTCCCTACATCAGTTTAAGTTCTAGCGCGATCTGGTATTCCAATCGGCTGAATTCATTCTATCATACACGGTTTCTTCACGGCATATGCGAAGGCTCAAAGGGTGGCGCCACAAGGTAGGACTCCACAAATGATTATTTTCTCAGCTAATACGCTAGGAACAAACTTTAAG
>JAHBMJ010003661.1:72867-83881 GCA_018398765.1 Chromera velia | reverse complement strand
CCAAGTCCCGGCCCGACAACAGAAAGGCAGGAAGCCTGGTCGGTCATCGCAGTTTCCATCATTCTTTGTCTCAGGGGAACACTGCAGGGAGATAGATGGATGAAGGGACCACTGCCTTCCACCACTCCCCACAGCTCTTGCTTACAAAGCGTAACGAAACAAACAAAGAGCAATACTTCTGTGAACAAAGAAAAGGAACGCATGCAGACAAACCATCGGGCAGGCAGGCAACCGACAGCAGGATCATTTCATCAGTCGGGAAGGACAGTCTTTCTTCCCTCCTTTCCTCTCTCCCTCTTCGTTTCCCAACGGGGAATTAAGCAGCATCCGCATGCACGAGAGCTAGGGAAGAAGAGGGAGGGAAAAGAAATGACGCACGCCACTCTGAACACACAAAAAAGGGCGGCGAGGGAAGTCCAAAGACAAAAACACGCGGGAGGCAGACAGACGGACGGAGACAGAGGCCAACGACACATCAACACCTGATACCACAAGCTGCCCAGCCAGACTGACGGCAGCTTTTCTCGCTTCCTTTTTCCATTCTGCTGCAGTCATGTCGTTCTCCCTACCTTCCTCCCTCCATCCACAGTAACTCCGCCGTCCTTCCCCTTCCTGAATCAGACCACTGCACAAGTGGCTTCAGGCCGGTGACTGTGGTCTAACAGGGCCCCGGCATGCCCTCTCGATGTGCAGGCTGGAGCTGTGCGGCCTCCCCGAAGCTTCTTCTCCCTCCGAGATGAAGAACAGCCAGCTGGTCCTCCGGGAGTCTGCTCCCCCTGTGTCTCAACAAGTGCCTCCCCCCCTTCCTTCTCCTTCTCCAGATCTTCAGCAGAAGGCGGTTTTTCTTTTTCTTGGTGTCCGTTCTGTAACCTTTCTTTCTGCCTCTGTCTCTCTTTCTTGTTCGGTTTCTTTTTCTTCTTTGGTGCTGTTTCAGAAGCATCTCCATGACCAGTCGCCTCCTCCTGTGGGGAGGAAACAGAGTCAGACGACGAGGTGGCAATGTTGGGAAGGCAACGAGACGGGTTCGCTTGGTTAGGGACGGAGACACGAGTGTCCCCTCCCCCTCTTCTAACAACTCTCACCCCCTGTGTTTGTGCTACTCCCGATCCAGGCTCTGTTTCTCCCTCTTCTTCGCACGAAGGGCCCTGAAACGAGACTGAAGGGGTTGCTGCTGTAGTTCTTTCCTCTTTGTCCTTGTCCTTCTGCTGGAGCAAGGATTGAATTTCTCCTCCCTCTTTTGAGGTTCGGGTGAGGGGGAAGGACGAGAACAAAGATCCCGGTCCGTTGAGGTCTCCAGAGACAGATAATTCGAATGCAACACCGTCACTGTTCGTGTCTCCCTCCTGCTGTTCTCCCCCACTTCCTTTACTAACGAGGGGACCGGCATTGGAAGGAGGGAGAGTCTGCATGTGAGAGCCTGAGGGGTCCCCTGCAGATTTCAGCCAGGCTGTGGTATCGAGGTCAGGAAGGAGACGGGGGGAGGCGTGGGGGCTGGTAAATGAAATCGCGGAGGGGGAGGGGTGGGGGGACCCGCTTGGAGTTGCGGAATTCGTCATTTTTCTTCCTTTTTTCTTCTTCGGGGGGGCTGATGGGACAGGGAGGCATAGGGGGGGGGTTGCGTGGTGAGTACAGACCTCCGCGAGGATCTTCCAGGTTCCTCTGGAGTAAGAGACCTCCTCATGATCGGTGTGGTGCGAACAAGAGGGAGCGCTACAGAGAGAAATACCGTCGACTGAGGGGACGAGAGGCAGGGAAAGGGTCAGATGACCGGGTGAACTTTCAGGAGGGGCCTTCTCTCCCTCATTGACGACGACTGACTCCCCGGTTAGTTGAGAAATGGGGACAGAGGGCAGCGGAGAGGGGTACAGAGTTCCAGGTCCCCCTCCTGGAGTGAGAACTAGGGAAGGAACGACTGGGGGCAGGACAAGCACGTCTGCATCGGAGGCAGACGCCGCCCGTTGGGAGGGGGACACGGACTCTGCTGGTGACCCGAGGAGGCCGCCGTGCATGAACAGAGAACTAGTGAGCAGCCGTGCCCCTCCTATCATGGACAGGTGGGGTGGGGGTTTCAGAAGTGCGAAGCGCGTGGCATGGAAGGGCGACAACAGACAGGGATCTGCAGGCACATGCAGGAAGGAAGGAAGGAAGAGCGCATTCATGTGAGGGATGTGTGGATAGACTGTTCATATTCCAAAGTTTGCTATCCGCAGATAACGCTCTGACAAGACAGGAAATGGAGACGGATGCGGGTTTGCAGATCTATTGATACTTCGCAAAGCGCAGCGCAAGTGCTGCACGGAAAGGGAAACAATTAATTGAGAAAGAGAGAATTCATCAAGGAATACAGCGCATGATCTGTCCATCCTTGCGTTCCATATGCATGCTTGCTTGACCCCACCAAGACATCATTCCTGCTCCCTGAGCACGTGAAAAAAGGTCCACCAATAAAACAAACAAAAGAGAAAGAAGTGCCAAGAGAAAAGAAAAGAAAAGAAGAGAAGAGTCAACCGACCTGAAACCGAAAGGGAAGAACCAGTGTTGCTGTGACATGGAGACGGGGGTGTGACTTCTCTCTCCCTCTCCCCTTCTGTCTCTCCGCCCATCTTCTCCCTCTCCTTCTCTGCTCCTCCATTCTTTGCTTTTAGAGAAGCCCCCCCCTTTTCTCGGGAGGGGCACATATCGTTCGAGAAAGAAAGCCGAGCCTCTGAAGGGAGTGCAAGGCCTGGAGCGGCTTGCTGACTGGTAAGGAGGCGACTGACTGGGTTCTCAACGGACTCGATCAGGGCGCTCACGCACTCTGAAGTGCACTCAGCAACTGCGGAGCAATTGTACCCCCCCTCTAACACGAGCATCAGTCGCCCCTTTGCGTAGAGGTCAGCAAGGACGCATACCTGCTTTGTCATCCATGCAAACAGACCCGGGGAAACGTGACACTCCCCCAAGGGATCCCCCTCCACTGCGTCGAATCCGCACGACACAAGAATGAAGTCAGGCTTAATGGAGTGGATGGACAGGAGAAGCACATCCTGAAATACTGCAAACATGTCAGTGTCCCCAAAGCCCTTTTCGAGGGGTACATTGATGTTGCTCCCTTTCCCCGCCGCGGACCCAACCTCTGGGCCCTTCCCCGTTCCAGGAAAGAATTTTGTCCCGTACCTGTGAACAGACAGAAACCAGACGTGCGGATCCCTATAGAAAATCTCCTGAGTGCCGTTACCGTGATGAACGTCCCAATCGACGATCAACACACGTTTGCACCCATACGCTTTCACAGCATGTTCAGCTGCGACTGCAACGTTATTGAAAAAACAAAACCCCTGGAAACTCCGACGACCTGCATGGTGGCCAGGGGGACGCACGAGCGCCATTCCCTTCCGTATTGAGTAGGCGTCATCTGCGAACAGTTTGTTCACCAGAGAAACGCAATTTCCTGCCGCTAGTCGTGCGGCCTTGGCCGTGTGCTCACAGACGTACGTGTCTGCTCCAACAGGGGTGATGTAGGGAACGTTACCATCAGTCTTGACCGGATACTTTGTTGAGGAGCCTTTTTCACTCAGCTGACTGGAAAGAGTCTCAAGACGCTGAACATAATCGGCGTCATGCACACGAGTCAGTTCTTCGTCGGTGGCAGGACGCGATTTCACTTTCCGAAGTTTGTGTATCAACTTCGATTCCCTCAACTTCTTCAAAATGGCCCTCAATCTCTCGGGGCCTTCAGGATGAAACCGTGTAGCCTCGTGCTTCAGACAATAATCCTCCTCATACGCAACCGCCACCACCTGTTGGTGGTGCGTGGACGAACTCATCAGCTGAGTGCCGATCTGTAAGAAGGAGACAGCGACCCGCACAGACACGTAAATCAACAACGGGCTGGCCACCGAAAACAAGAAACAAACTTGCTGACCCTTTCAGCTTTTTCTCGTGTGCTCGTTACAGTTCGATTCGACCTCTTGGAACTGATCCACCACTATGTCTGCCGATCGTGTCGTGTCATGTCGTGTCTGCCCATGTGTGCCATTGTGTGCCATTTGTGTGCCTGTTGTTAATTGTGGACCACGGAGCTCGATCGATCTAGTTGCTTAATTAAGATGAAGGCGCAAATTAACGGCCCCGGCATGCCGGGGCCCCTTGTTATCAGGAGACGTGAAATGACGTGAATTTAAGTGTTCTTCCGACAGAGTCATGCAGATTTCTTCAAAAGCTTAATTCTCAGAGCCTGCTTCATCCTGCTCCGAATTCCATCACTTCAGTCCCTTCGATCCCATTGCATGCGTGAAAGCTTCTTCTCACTCTCGAGACGGTCACGGCATGAGTAGCATCCAAGGCGGTGCTGCCGTCATTGTCGGCGTAGCATTTTTTTGAGACGTGGGGAGACCACCGCGTTTCCTGTCTCCTCTCAAGTTTGTTGGTTCTTTCTTGGTGACCGGCGCTCTGGCCGCTTATTCGTCTTTGAAATTTTCAGATTTAAGCTGGACGATCATCAGCAGAGATGCCTCCCTCAATCGGTAAGCCATCCACAAGAAAGGCGAAGTTCAGCTGTCATGCCGTGCGAACAGCAAAAATGGTGTGCTTGGACTTACTGCCAACAACTTCCCTACCTTCTCGGCTTATCCTGTGCTCCCCCCTCTTTCTTTCCCCTATCCTTGTGCATGCGCATTGATGCATGCAGAGAGTGCGGATATCCGCGACCACATCGACGGATGGGAGCTTCGTGTGTTTGGCCTTGACCGCTTCTACGCAAACCTGATAGGTGAGCTCTACCAAACCAAAAGAGAAGTCGCCCTGTGTCCTAAAATTTCTCGGAGCCCGCCCACGGTCCAAGGATTCCATACAAGAGCCCCCCTTTACCGTCTCCCCGCTCGTCGGGATCGAGTGCTGCACGTCTCACCCCGCCGTCTCCCCGCTCGTCGGGATCGAGTGCTGCACGCCGTCTCCAGTCTCTTCTGATCCCCCACAGACACGGCTGGTTTCGTTCTCATTTCAGCAGACCTCCATGCACGCCCCGCTTTTCCTTCGTCTAACCACTCGTCGCTTTCTCTTCTCTCTCCTTGACTGAGGGCAAACGGTTCGACCCCTTGTCGAATTTCATCACTCGATCTTTACCTCATCTCTTCTCTCTCCTTGACTGAGGGCAAACGGTTCGACCCCTTGTCGAATTTCATCACTCGATCTTTACCCCATCTCTTCTCTCGCCTTGACTGAGGGCAAACGGTTCGACCCCTTGTCGAATTTCATCACTCGATCTTTACCTCATCGAATCGACGTACTTTCGTGCAGGAGCGAAGGGTGCCACAATCGACGGGATACGTGCGCGGTCGATGGCTGGGATAGAGATGCCCTCAAGGATTTATCAGAGGAACAACAGAGAGAAAGAAAAAGAGAGAGATTCCAGGTCCAGAGAGGGGACCAATTTCGCAAGGGAGAACGCAGTCGTCATCACCGGGGGCTTGGGTCAAGTATTCACCGCAGCGCAGGGAATCGTCGAGTTGATTGCGAGCATCAGTGCAGAGGAAGAAGTACTGAAGGCCTCCGGACCCCCAACAGCAGTGTACAACCCGTTGACGATGTTCGGAGAAGACATGCACCGTCCCATTCGACTGAAAAGCGACCTTGTTCCCCTTCTGAAACCAGGGTCGAGTCTGCAGAGCCACAAAGAAACCTTCACAAGCAGGTTGAGGGTGAAGGGAGTACTGATGGGCCCCCCTCCTAAGCACACACCGGAGCCTTACCGAAGCTTTGGAGTCCTCTTTGAGGGTCCCATTCATGCCCACGGAGGTCTGGGGTCGCGTGGTTCTGCCATTAGCGGGAGCGGGGAAGGGACCATTTACGTCAGCTTCCTCAGAGTGCCGGCATTGTGGTGGCAGAAAATGCCTGAGGAAAACCAGGTCGGTCTGTCTGCACACACACGTATTCATAGAAAGAGAGGGGATTGGGAGGGAGGGGGGTGGACGGGGCTTGCGGGGGTCTTTGTACCAGGAAGGACAAAGTCATCGTGTTACTTTTCCTTCTTTTCTTTTCTCCTCTTTTGCCCCTCCTCTGGCACGGACACCCAGACAATTAGTTTCTGTTTCTGGCTCCCTTACTTGGCCGCTTAATTCACGCCGCACTGCTTCTTTCCCTCCCTGACTGCAGTCTGACCTCCCCAACATATTTTTCTCCTGACGATCTGTCTGTCTGATCAAATCAATACGAATCTTCACGCCGTCCGTCCCTCCCTCCCTCCCTCCCTCCCTCTCTGCAGACCGACCCCCTGGACATCCGGTTCGACAGCCAGAGTCCCTTCGTGAACGTCAAGCTGGACCTTTCAGACAGCGCAGGGGTGAAGAAGGGAACCTCGGGGAGGACGGTCCTCACAACCGCCAGGGGGTGCGCCTTGAAGAGACCTGACCCCACGGAAGCTCTGCACGCAGTTGAGTGGAGAATGCCCCAAGAAGTGAGTGAGTGAGTGAGTGAGTGAGTGAGTGAATGAATCTGCAACTATCGGTCGGGTTGGAGAAAAATCGTCGAATCAGGCAAGAATGTTGCAAGCTATGTGTATGATTTTACCCCACAAGTGTGCGTCAAAAGCGCACAACATCGAGATACACTTCACTTTTTTGGTGAGTGCCTCAAAGCGCCGGTGGCTACGGTAGGATCTTCTTACTGCGGTTCACAGACAATGTTCACGTTCACATTTTTTCGTTGGCTTCAGGGGACACACAAACTGATCTCGTTGCGCGCGAACAGACTTCTATCAAAATATTCACGCAGGCACAAGGATACATCTGCATATATGCGCGATACCCACAAGCACACGTCCACACATACTGGTGTTTCTTTGTTTTTAATCGCTGTCCGTGTTCTCTGTTCGGGTGTGTGGGGAGACCGCTGTGCAGGTGGCGACCGAGCTCGAGGCCGTAAGAAAGAAGACGATGCATGACTGCTGCAAAGGGGAAAGGGGATCGAACGCGGAGCTTTTTGAGGTCGGTGTCTAAGCTTGATAGATAATGGATTTGTGCGTCTCTAATGTTCTTGCGCGTTCTTTCTTTCTGTTTTCCTTCCTTCCTTTTCTCCGCTTCCTTTCTTGATGGCTTGCGCTCACCCTGCCAGGCGATGCTTGCCTAAAGCAAGCGGACGAAGAATTTGCCCTTCGTGATTCTTACTGTTGTTTGATTCTTACCTGTGACTACATCCTGCGAGAAACTGCTGCGTGTTGTGACAAAGATTTTTGCGTTGTCGATACACATGAAGATCTGTACTTCCGCCCTTGTCTGTTTGTTTTTTCTGCAGCGGCTGGGGATTTTTTATGGGCGGGACTATCTCTACTTCACTGTAGGTCGATGAACCTGACTAGCTGCGTCAAGAGAGATGAAAACGAGTTTGTTTTGTCTGCGGAGCTTCCTGTGTATTCTTCTCCATGGCCATGAATGAAACTGTGGTTTTGTAGGTGAAGTCGACTGACTGACTGACTGTGTGCCCCTCTGGATAGAGCTCATTGTTTTTCTGTCGGGCCAAGGCTGGGCGAATGAATGAATAACTACACGTACTCCCATGGCTTGCTTCCTCTTTTGTCTTGCTGTAACTGGCTGCCTACCTGTCGTCCCGTTGTGCCGTTGGTCTGGAAGCAACCGAAAGCTGCATAGAATGACGACACACACACACACACACACACACACACAGAGAGAGAGAGAGAGAGAGAGAGAGAGAGAGGGGGGGGGGGGGGGGGGGAGGGAGAGAGAGAGAGAGACTCAAATCGTTCCCATGATTATGTCTGTTCTGCAGTCTGCGTCGAAGCAGCAGCTTGCCATGGCAGCGAGCGTTGTCGAGAGTCATGAGGAGAAAGAGAAAGAAAGAGTCGAGGAAACGTCGGATGACGACAAGGAGAACAACCCAAAGAGGGCAGAGGGCAGTATTATCGCATGTCTGAATATTCCCTTGGGCCCTGAGGGGCTGTCTGTGGAGAAAATGGCTCAGGATGATGCACACAAAAGGGGGGGAGAGGCAGCGGGGCAGACTCAGGTTGAAGACGAGAAAGCCGACGGAGATTCAAAACAAGAGGAGCAAGAGGAGACGGAGGGGAAAGATGGTCCGAAAGAAACCTCCCCAGTTGTTGCCGCTCAGCCTTCTCCTGCTGCATCTCCAACCGTCCCGAATGGCGTCGGAGTGCTTCCCCAGGACCCTCTTGAAGGAGAGGAGGGGAAGGTCGCAGTGTCTTTTTCATTTTCCGATGGGAACACCCTCAGAGTACCTGCATTCCTTCGAAGGTTGGCTGGCTGGCTTCCTCACTCGTCTGCTTGCTCACCTGCGTGTCCTCCTCGTCTGCTACCCATACTCTGTGTCCGTGCCTCTCTCTCTCTCTCTGCGTGTGTGCGTGTGTGTGTGTGTGTGTGTGTGTGGGCGTGCGCGCGCGCCCTGTAATTCGGGACTTTCTCCCTTTCTCTTTCTTTCTTTCTTTCTTTCTTTCTTTCTGTCCTTTCTTTCTTTGCTTCCTTCCTTCCTTCCTTTCTTTCTTTCTTTCTTTCTTTCTTTCTCTCTCTCTTCCCTCCTTCCTTTCTTACTTTCCCTTTTTCATCTCTGTGTCTGTCTTTTTTGTTTTCTGTTTTCCTCTCTCTGTGTCCACGGCTTCTGAGGACTCAAGCGTGTCTGCACTGGGGAGACTAATCAGCGATGTATGGTGTCCTTCTCTCACCACTTTTCTGGTTGCCTGTCTGCCCGCCTGCCTTCCTGCAGGTACGCAGGCTATCGAGCTCCCTACCCTGTGAATCTTCGGGCAGGGGATTTTCTCGGGACTTCCCAGAGAAAAGATGGACTGTGGAGCTGTTCCTTCAAAGTCCTCTCTCTTCTCGGAATTTCTGCAGGGGATTTGCCCTTGGCATTCCGTGCATTCAGGGCAGCACTCTCCGGGGAACAGGCAGCGAAGGTCTCCAAACTCTCTCCGACGAAGTTTGTAGATGTCGTTTTTTCGCTTCTCGTTCTCGGTGTGTGCCTCCAGATGGATTTGAAGCTGTACTTTGATGATACAGACGAGAGAGCGAGGGGGATGAAGCCTTTCAACAAGTGTCTGACCACAGTAGGGGGACTTCTGGGTATGGCTGAGAATGAAGTGATGAAAATTGTGATGCAAGTGAGGAAGGGCACACCTGCGAGACTGAGATCCCGTCACGCTTCACCTCTTGCACCTCCATCAGTCGGAGTGGTGCCAGAGAGCAAGTTGAAATTCTGTCCCGTTCTCGCGGCTCTGCTTCATCTGAGACAGAATGGGGCGCTTTTAAAGTCGGGGGCTGACTGTCGTTCTTCTTCTGCCATGGTGTTTGACGGTGAGGGAGGGAGTGAGAATTTGATGCACTCTGACGTGGGTCAAGTGGAGTTTGTGGGAACGATGGATACGATGCGGCGGCTGGCCGAGACTCCCTCAGAGCTCCTGGAGGGATGGAAGGCCTTGATCTACAGACCGGACAGCAAACAGTCAGTCAGTCAGTGAGGAAGTGAGTGAGTGAGTGGGGAGTTGCATGGGGTCGCAGGGGGGGGCCTGCGGAATTAAACGAAGAGGGGAGTGCCTGCAGACGAATGAAGCAGTTAAGACTCGCACTCACTCTCACACTTGCACACATACACACATTTGCATGCATGGACGGCACACGGATACACATAAACATGCATTCACAAGCGCATAGAGAGGAAGAGGGAGGTGGGTGTGTGGTGTCGAGAATTCTTGGCGCCCCCTCTCCCCCCCGCTCTCTCTCGCTCTCTCTGACTTGATGGGAGGGAGCGCTCTAGGGGAGTGCGGGGGGTGGCGTGTGGGTGGGTTTCGTTTCCGTCCCTTTGTATGTCTCTCCTTGCTCCTGTGACTGTTCTTTGCTTTCTGGAGGGAGCAGAGCAGAGCCCTGCTTCCGTTTGTTGTGCATGCATCAAAAGACCGAATTGAGCAGTCAGTAAGAGGCTTTCCATCAAGAAGGAGGGAGGAAGGAAGGAAGGAACACTTTTCCTTCCTTCCCTTGGAAGGAAATGGCTTCGGAAGCTGAGTTTGAAGGACACACATGGATGTTTGAATTTTCTTCTCTGAAATCGGTTCGTCCCTTCTCTATCAGACCCACACGGGAGGGATGCCGCTCCCTTCGTCAATTCCACCCACTCTCACTCATCAGGCAGGCTAGACAGACATACACCCACTCTCACTCATCAGGCAGGCTAGACAGACATACACCCAGACCCATCCTGCTCGATCCTCTGCCCCCCCCCTTGCAGCGTCATCATTTACCGAGAGGACCCAACAGAAGATCATTTCTTTGCATCTGGTCGGTCCGTGAGATACGTCTGAAGCCAAGCAAAAGCGTGCACAGATCCTTTCACCTTCTTTTTTTGTGAAACTGGAATATGCCTACCCTGATGTCGTCTGGCTTCTTTTTGCGTGCGTCACTCTTGTTGAGCGCCCTTAATTGGATCCCGTGATGACCTCTCATGCACATGACCAGTTTGCGTTCCTTCCTGCATGTCTATCTGTCTCTCCTGTATGAGAATTGAATCGTGCACGTCGTAAAAATTCCCGGAATGTGCAAACTGTCATTCTGTTGTGAGACGGACCTTGCTTGCTTATCGAGAATTCACTCGCAGGCAAAGGCTTTCATTCCGACTGGCCTTGTTTGATTCTTCTCCCTCCCTCCCTCCCTCCCTCCCTCCCGATGGTTCGACCTGGAGGTATGGCAGGAAAAAAGAGCCCAAGAAGAATGCATATGTCTGTCTGTTCACGCACGAATCCGTACTTTGCACCGCTGAATTTGCTTCCTTCCTTTCCGCCGAGGGTCCTGTCGAAGGCGTTCCGAACGAGAGAGACGATCAGCTAGTCGGCCTCTGATCCTGTTGTGTGCAGGCATTGTAGGAGACAGAAACCAATTGTTGAGGGAGGTTGCGGCAGATGAGCGAGACCCCCGTCAAGCCTCTTTCGTGGCTCTTCGAAAGAAGGTGCCGGGAAGCAAGAGGAATATTTCTCTCTTGGTCGCCAGTGAGCTTCCTCAGGTTTGAAGGGGGGGGGGGGGGG
>JAHBMJ010003661.1:58868-72624 GCA_018398765.1 Chromera velia | reverse complement strand
GGGGGGGGGGGGAGTGATCGACGGGGTGGGTTGGGCGGAGTGGCTGTTCTTCTCCTTCGACTCTCTTCTACTCTCCTTGTATATTGGTAGTCTCTCTCTCTCGCAGTCGTGATTTGCAAAAAGGGGTCACGACTTTTTTCGTGTGTGTGTGTGTAAACTCCGTGCAGGTCGACTTGGAGATCTGGGCGATGAGACGTGAGAAGGAAGGGGGGGAGGTGGAGGTGGAGACGGGGGACTGGAACCCCGTCGGGTCCTCTCGTTTCGGTGAGTGGCCTTCTTTCTCTGACATGATGGAGTCAAAAGAGAATTCGGCACTCGAGGAGACTCCGGGTGGCATCTCTCCGAAGGCGGGGGGAGACACTGAGACGGGGGACACAGAAGCTCGATGGAGTCGGCGTCTGGCTCTGGTAGACGATTTCCTTAGGCCTCATGTGATTTCGACAGAAAAAGAGAAGGCGGAGGAATCTGTGAATGAACACAGAAAAGCAGAAAAGGAAGAGTCGGGGTTTTCCATTTTGCGTCTCGGAGAGGAGGAGGAAGAAAAGGTGGCCTCTCTGATACAATTGGGCTCGTTGAGCGTCGACGTCTACTACGAGAACAGTCAGTTGTAGAGTGCCTGAAAGGCAAACATCGGCTTGTTGAGTGCAAATGTGATGGGTGTTCTTCGATTGGGAATCGTTGGACGGAATGATTTGTCTCGGGACTGACGTTCACTCCCGTTTGTTCAGTCAAAAAAGTTTTGGAAGGGTGCAGCCGTAGCAAAGAAAGGAAAGCCAAGACTCGGGGAGGGGCGGGGAAAAGAGAGTGCCCGCCTTTTGTCTTTTTGTTACGTCAGCTGCGCACAGGAGGGGTGAGCGGAGGACAGAAGAAGAGCGAGGACCCGATCGCCTTGCTTGGTTGCTTGCTTTGTTCCTTTCTTCCCTCCCTCTTTTCTTTCCGTTCCTTTTTCACTTTCCTTCGCTTTCGTTCTTAGGTCCTTCCTTTCATCCATCCAACTATCCCTTCCTTTATTCCTTCTTTCTTCTCTTTCTTTCTTTCTTTCTTTCTTTCTTTCTTTTTTCTTTTTTTCTTTCTTTCTTTCTTTCTTTCTTTCTTTCTTTTCTTTCTTTCTTTCTTTTCTTTCTTTCTTTCTTTATTTATTTATTTCTTTATTTCTTTATTTATTTGTTCTTTATTTTTTTCTTTCGTCGTTCGTCCCCTCCTTTTCTTTTTTCTTTTTTTTCTCTTTCTTCTTGGGGCTCTCTCCATCACAAGTGTACGGGCTGCAGTCACGGGACTCTCTTCTGTGTGTCCTCCGTCCCCTGTTTCGTTTACTGTTTTTATCTATCAAGTCTTAGCGGGTGCATACTTTCTTGCATAGGTGTCGGGGTGGGTTTCTCTTTGTTTCCGCAGGTGGTCGTCAGTGGGACGAGGTCCAAGCGCGATCCGCTTGGGTCTCTCATATGCTTGGGGGTCCCTCAAGATTGGCGGTGGGTGGGTGAATTTGATTGGCTGAATTGGGTAACCATACGATGGATGAATTGATCGAGTCCTTCCTTCCTTCCTTCCTTCCTTCCCTCTGAAGTTTGCCTCCTTCTCCCCAGAAGCCTCTCTGTTGGCCGATGCTGCGTCGATGTTGAGTGGCATAGAGGGACGTGAGGGAATAGACATGTGTTTCTTTTTCTTTCTCGCTTCGTTCCTATCTTTTCGTCCCGCCCCCCTTTCTCCCCCGTTCTCTCTCTCCCTCTCTGTCCCTTTCTCTTTCTCCGTCCCGTCCTACCTCTCAGTGCGTGTGAGTGTGGATAAGGGTGTTCGTCTGTGTGGTTGGTTGGTTGGGTGATTGCACGCAGGTGGCAGATGCAGAGAGGGGACAGACGATGGGGAACATGACGGTGAAGAGACTGCCCCAAATCCAACACGTGACTAGGGAGGCCAGAAAGGAAAGATACCTGTAAGTCTTTTTTTTTTCCCCTGTATGAAAGTAAATGCATGTCACTAGGGAGGCCAGAAAGGAAAGATACCTGTAAGTCTTTTTTTCCCCCTGTGTGAAAGTAAATGCACGTTACTAGGGAGGCCAGAAAGGAAAGATACCTGTAAGTCATTGCCATAGGCAGGCTCTCAAGCAAGGAACATTCGGTGGTACCGACCCTCAAACGAGATGGGATGCGGTTGGATTCAGCGGGGTGAGCTTGTTTCATTCGGTGTTCATATCGGTTCTTTCTGTGGGGGAGAAAACCTTTCCGGCATCTTGTTTTTCATCCATCCGTCCTCGATTCGTGGGCCGCTACTTTTCTTTCTTCCTTCTTCGTGCTTGTACCTCGTCGTGCCGTCTGTCTCCAGGCCTGTTGGCCCAGTGGAATGTGCATGCATGCACCAAGACAGTACGAGAACACCACGATAATGGCCCGTTGCCACTGTCTGTGCATGCACGTGATGGCATGCAGGTGGAAGGCCCCCCAGCTCGTGCGATGGACGGCCACTCTCTTGGAGTTCCTCGCAGACACCGTACCTGTGGGGGAGGTGTGCGAACTCACCCATGAGAATCTGTCCGCAAAGGTCGTCCTGAAGGTCAGTCGGCCAGTCGACTTAGAAAGTCTGCGTGCTGACATTCAGTAAGGTGGACGACAAGTTGGTACGTGAAGAAGCAAAGAGATGCAGGAGGTTACTGAACCGTCTTTCGATATCATCTGGGTAGCACGGCTTTCATTCATCCCTTACACTGCCAGCCGTGGTTTCTTCTTCCCTCTTTGTGTTCTTTCTTTCTTTCTTTCTTTCTTTCTGTCAGAGACTGATCCTTCGATCTGTTGTGTTTGTATGCAGAAACGGGACCTGCTTCCCCCCAAGGTGGCGCTGCAAAGCGCTGTCGCTGAAGAAGAAGAAATCGTGCCCCTTTCCAATTGATGCATGGATCGCCAACGGGACAGCTGATTGGTCTACCGCTGGAACGAATCAGACAGCGTCGAGGGATCATGAGAGCTCGAATCTTGATTTATGTCATGTCAACTGCTCACGACAGTTTTCCTAACTGGTAGCTGAATTGTCATTTAGAGACGTCCAACGGTCCAAGACTCCAAGTCCTGGTCACATCTCTGGTTACTTGACTCAAAAAGGTTAGTAGCAATTTAAGGAATCGGTAACGTTCATGCTGTCACTGCTTTTGATGATCAAAAGAACAGGAAGTTAAGAAAAAAAAGATTTAAAGATTTCATAATTTTGATTCATCTCCTAGCACGTATATTGATTGATTCATTAGTATTGATTAAACACATATGTATGTATATGTAGTAAATAGTATAGTCTATTCTACTGTTTGTTTGTATTTGCATGATTCCATTTCCATAATCTCTCCATACTACTCTATATTGAATTATAGTTACTATAATAGTTGCCGCCCGGAAGCTTAGCGCTCCAACTGGGGTTAGACATCCTCTAACTAACTAACTAACTACTCATGTAATTAAGAGTTTAATTGCCCAAACTATGGCTAGCGTAACTTACATCCAGCTACCTCCAGCTTAACTTATCTTATGTGAGAGGTATTGTGAGAGGAACTAAGAGTCTAGACCATAGCTCTCCTTAGTATATTGGATTGCATATTGCTTAGTCCGATATAGTCTGATACCGACCAAAGCTGCTGGGAAAAGTTTAGTAAGTGCCCCCCGCTTCGTTTTCCAGGACCATGGCCCGGAAAGCGAAGCTAAGGGACACTTACAAAGAGTTGAGGTGAAAGCGCGTGCGTATGATCGTACCTGAATCTCGGATTGAAATCTGACGCATGCAGATGCATGTCCCGGAAATAGAGCTGAGGGGGCACTTAACACAACGTGAGCGACGATGAAAAGAGTAATTTCGATCGCTTTCCGGGGCATTCGCACGGAGTGCGTCAGATTTCGCTTTCCGGGCCATTCGCACGGACCTCCGTGATTCTCCGTGCGTCAGAATGCGTCAGATGCATTCAGACGTCAGTGTGCATCACACGACACTGCATGAGAGACGTCCTGTCTCCCAATTCGGTGTCCTGCGTCCTTTTCTTTCTTTCACAAAGAGAAAAAAACAGTTGCTCAAGGGAACAGCTCACTTCCCAACCCAACAAGGTCCATCTACCAGTCATCGAGACATCGTTCAAATAGAATCACCACTTCAAAGAGATTGCTTAAATTGTTGTTGAAGATCAAAACGAGACGCTTATTGGCTGACGCAGAAGCTTGCCGAGAATTGCTAGCTGGTTTTCCAACAGACGCTGTGTGCTGTAGAGCCTTCTTCTTCTGAACCGATCATTCTGTCATCCAAGATGTCGAGCTTTTTCTTCGATCCCTTCAGAGAGATTCAGCGGATGCACGCAGACATGGACAGAATGCACCGCGATCTCTTCTCTGACTTCGTTCCAACTTGGGAGAACCCGAACCCGATGCTCGAGGACCAGAACAGGACCCGCGCCACCACCCCGGAGCAGCAACAGGTTGTGCCTCACGGCGCCGGCGCTGGCCGGGAGAACCGGCTCGGAGTTCGCCGTGCGAGTCCGATGTTCGCCTTCGCTCCTCGCTGGGATGTGAGAGACTACGAGGACCGTCTGACTGTTCACGCCGACCTTCCGGGTGTGAAGAAGGAAGACGTGAAGATTGAGGTCAAGGACGGGATGCTCCGTCTCTCCGGTCAGCGTGAGGAGGCCAGGGAGGAGAAGGGGGAGAACGAACAGTGGTTCGTGAGAGAGAGGACCTCTGGAAAGTTCACCCGAGCTCTCAGACTCCCGGAGACGGCCAACCAAGAGGACATCAAGGCCAAGTTCACCGACGGAGTGCTGGAGGTCACTGTGCCCAAGCTGCCTCCCCCCGAGCACCAGGCTCGGCAGATCAACATCGAGTGAAAAGGAGAACAACAGGGAGGGGTTGCGAGGGAGGTGGGAGGGAAAAGGAGGAGAGAGGGGGGAGGGATTGTGATATAGCCGGAGAAGGCGTTCCAACTGTTGACAGTCAGGGCAGCCACATGAATCAGATAGTGGAGAGGGAGGGAGAGGGGGAGAGAGGAACCCTTACATATCAACAGGTGCTTGTTGGGGTGGATGGGTGGATTGGATGGATTTCTGATGCTGAAAGGGCGTGGCGTGAGGCGCTCGGGTTGTTTGTACGAAATTTTCCTTCGTCGTCACTGTTTGCACTTCCGTGTTTCCTCTGTTTGTTTGACTGTCTTTCCCCCCTGCCGTGGCTCTCAAAGTGAAAGAAGAACCGTGAGACAATTTCACATACATGTATGCGCGAAAGGAAAGGGAAATCGGTCCATTATGGTGGTGGTGTCGTTGGTCTGTGAACGAAAGAAGGGGGGGCATGGAGGGAGGGCGAGAGGGAGATAAGGTTGGCAAAAAGATTGCCAACTCTTAGATGAACTGTGTTTCTGTTCGTGTCATACATCAACAAGCGAGGGGATTTATCACTTCTTCCTTTCTGCTTCTGCATGATCACCAGTGGATCTTGCATGAGCGAGGCATGGGTGGGTGTTCATGCAATGGTGCGAGGTACAGTAGTCCCTCTCGTGTTGTGTCGTTCTCCTGAACGCCTGCCTGTCTGTTCTGTTTGCTTGCGTATCGAGCGAGGGCGTGGAAAGGAAGAGAGAGATGAGTATTGTGTGTATGGCTGCACGTGTCGACCAGTGCTGGTGGCGTCGATCCGCTCTTCGCCTTCGATCGTGCTACGTGATTCGTGCATGAAACGACACATTCATCCATGATGAGTCAGTCGCATGTCCAGGGCCTGATCTGATCTGTGCCTTGAAGGAAACACAGCCTCTCATGCAGTCAGATGCATGACAGTTTGACACGCGTACTGGCAATATCAGGGCATGAAATGGATTTGCCGTCCTAGCTTCTGTGATTCATTCTCGTGTGCGAGGGGTGCGTTTCTTCTCGTTGCAGATCGAGATGTAGTGTCATAAGTGGGTGCAGGAAAAGAAGTTCTGTGTGGTCGGAATGCGAGGGATTGAGGGGATTTACAACTGCAGTTGCGCAGTACTGAGCAGGTTCGATTGTTCATGGTCGTCCTTTTCTTTTCATCTGAAAGCCTACATGTTGCTCCATTCGCAATCCTCATACTTCGGTTGCATTCTTTCTTTGACAAAAGAGGGGCGTGCACGTCGATCAGATTACAATGTCATTGAACGTTTTACTGTTTCTTTTGCTTTTCAATTCAATCATTGGCAGTCTGTCACGGAGTCTGAACTCTTTTTCATGCCGTCGAATCATGCGTTTACTGGCAATGACTGTTTTAATTAATGGAGCAATATTAAAATTGTAAATATAACCTAAGCAATAACTTTCTATACCAAGTTTCTAGAATTTATGCACGTACTCAGAGTACGGCTTAGTACGAAGTACGTTCTGTCTGTACGTTATAGTAACGCTAGTAGTATCGTTACCTAATAGGTTACCTATAGAAGGTTACAGCATGTATGCCACTCCGCAATGCATGTTACTAATCGACTCGGAAGCTAGTTAGCTCGGAAGCCTTATTATAATACTAAGTTAGTAGTCATCATACTAAACATTCTTTTTATGCATTGAAGCATTGCATTCAATACCACTGGTATTCTTATAATTTGCTAGGTAAAGTTCATATGATTGATATCAATTTCTAGATCAATTTCTAAAATAATAAATTATGAATTGTTTTGGCTACAAATTCAGTAACTTCATTTTCTTTCTGACTCAAAAATTCTGATAAAATTTAAAAAGCAGTACTCAGGCTCAACAGAACCTGACAGAATTTACAAATGAATTTAAGTGAATTGAAATGAATCTAGAAATGAATTCCAGTAAATTTACGTAGTGAATTTATAAATGGATTTCAATGTTAGTGATCGAATTAAATTGAATTTGATTTTTACTCTGTTTTTCGTTATGCAACATTGGTAAGTCTTTTAACTTTGATGTAGTTAGATGCCTAGTTTGATGCATATCTAGCTAGTTTAGCACGTATGGTACCACATGCATTGTGATAGTAATATACTATTATGAAATGTGACAAATGTTATTAAGCAAAAGAATTCAAGAGTCAAGTTGTTTTGCGGCAACCATCAGCTAGGAGCACTATGAGTGTGTGATCGATTCAGTAAAATTATGAGACAAACCTATTGACAGTCTCACTCACCCCCCTGTGCAACGTGCTGCTTTAAGTCCCCCCCACCCCTTCTGAGCTATTGCATGATTGTCCTTCCCGACTTATCGATCTGACGGCACCTCGGTCGTGCAGTCAGAAGAACCCAAACCTGCACCTGGCCAGTGTTATTGTCTTTCCAACCAAGAAAGGTGTGGAAATAGATCAGACGAAGCAACTGAGACGAGTGAATGAAGATGTCACGCATAAGAACAGTTTTTTGGCAACAGTCGAAACGTACCACAGGACTTTGGGCCTTTCAAATTTTTCTGAAAGTATTGACTGTTCCACCATACATGCACGCAGCAGCATCTCTCTGCTCATAAGCAGTGGCCTCATGAAATGGTTTTTGAAGAAAAGACAGAGAGAGAAAATCCACTCACTGGTTTTCATTCTTTGAAAATGTGACGACAATCGATCCATGCACGTTTCCCCCTACCTCCCCCGGCCCCCTCTGGTGCTAAAGCACAGCCCAGTTCCTTGAGCGATCGACAGATGATTTTGCCTCCTCTCTGTGTATCTTTCCCGCATTCCCTTCTCTTACGCCTTCTGCGAACAAAAGGCCTAGACGGCAAGTGTTTGAACTCGCACTTTTAATGCATGCATGTTCTCATTAATTCATTCATTCATGCCCTCAGAACTCCTCCTTACAATCGGCCTCCCCGAGGAAGAACAAACCGTCGTGTTTGACGAAGAAACAACTCGTGAACAGAATGGCGACACCGGTCAGCGTCGCCACTGCAGTTGAAAAGAGCTCAACGACTTCCCGAGTCCCCACTGCAAACAGATACCTGTGGTACCCCTTCCGCCTCATCATCAAAACGTCACGCACCGCCAGAGTGACGGAAATGACGAAGACGAGCACCGCCAGAATGACTGACTCCCAGTAAGCACTTCTGTTGTACTCAGCAAGGCAGTCATACAGAAAGTATTCTGGGGCATTTCCGTAGTGCATGATGACGCTGGTGGAACAAATGTAAATTAGGGGAGTGGAGATCGAGGTGATGTGCTCTGCAATCATCTGCCAGAGGCGCAGCTCAAATTGATACTCCGTCTTCTCTCGCCATCGATTGAAGTCGTCATTCGACATCATCGATGCTGCAGCTGCTGGATAAGCAGTCATGAGTCCGGTGTGTAGTGGGGACGGGTATGGGAGACTCTGAGTCGGTCTGACGGATTCGTTTCGGTTTGGTTGAGGTGTGGAGGTCTCTCTGACAGTCTCGAGGGGGTCGCTGATACTCACCTTCCTTTCCCTCTCGTGATGGTGCTGCTTGCTTGAGGAAGCGGGGACTTCTCCTTCGGCAATTGAGGTTGCTTTTGCAGAATCCGAACTAGGGTGTGGACCTTCTCTCCCGGGGGTTTTCTCTGCACTCTGTCTTCTTGACTGAGGTGGGCTTCCGGTTAGACAGATTGTCGCAGAGACAACAGGGGGTGTGGCAGATTGCGTCGCACTGGGAGGCTGGCTTGCACCCGCGTGTCCAGCTTTTGCTGCCGACGCGACCGCCTGTCTTGCTAGTGCAGCATGGCGTGCTGCCAACTGTGACTGCAGTGTGTGTGCGAGTGAGTTTCGTCCCTCTGTTCGTCCCATTTGGGATCCTATTTGAGAAGGAGCAAAATGAGTGCCTCCTGCTGTTTGAAGAACGGGACCCCCAACAAGAGACAGGGCTGGGCCTTCAAGAAGAGGGGAGAGGGAGTTCAGAATCGTCATGCGATCTGCGAGAGCAGAAAGCTTTTCGAACCCCACAGACCTGCAATGTGAGGGACATGCACGCAGCAGCCGGGATTTGCACGGCAGACGTGAGCTGATGCATATAACACATGTACGTTGCGACATGCTGGAGACGGACGGACAGATGAGAGTTTGTCTAACCGTACCTGGTATTTGCACGGAAAAGAACCGCTTCACGATCATCCTGACGACGCATTCTGACAGACAAAAAAAGACAAGTTTGAAGAGCCCGACAGCTAGACTCACCTCTCGAACGCCTGTCGGATCAACACCAGAATTCCGAGGAAGGAGGCATCCTTTTGAGGAAATGTCCTGCATGCGACCCACAGCGGACACACTCTACATACGCACGCACGCCTTCACAGAATTGGAGTATACACTCATCCGCAGATGTTGATCACGCATTACAGCACCGCGAGCAAAACTGCCCTCCGCCCTCCCGCAAACGTCACACACCCACCCACAGGTGTTTGCCGGTTCATCACGACAGCGGACCCACTTACACCTTTCTGGAAGAGCAGAACAAACCAATTCATGAACTAAGGACAGAAATAAGGAAGCTCGGGTCAAAAGAAGGAAAGGACCTCCGACTACTTCCTGCGCAAAAGGTTTGTGCTATGAAACTGCAGCGGGAGACCCCTTCGCACACACTCAGACACACACACACGCACACACACACGCACACACACACACACACGCACACACACACACACACACACACACACACGCACACACACACGCACACACACACACACACGCACACACACACACACACACACACACACACGCACACACACACACACACACACACACACACACGCACGCACACACACACACACACACACACACAGATACTGCACACACATACTGCACACACACACTGCACACACACACACACACACACACACACAGAGAGAGAGAGAGAGAGAGAGAGAGATGCACATACGCATGCACATGAAAGCATCCTCCGCCCTCTCTCAAACTTGCACGACCAGAAAATGATGCATCCCTACATACAGTTACGCAATTTTGCACCCACACTCTCGCATATCCCAGGCGCACACAATGTTGCAGACACGGACGCGCACCCAAGCAAGCGCAGTACCCGATCCCGCTGCCAAAGACATCCACACGCACGCAACAGTTAAAATCGTCCGACCATGCACACTTACTCATAACCTACATCTGTACGCCCAAGGTGAGCGCCGATTTGTAGAGGAGGAACAGAGGGAACTTTCTCTTCACGTGCTCGAATTTGAATTGAAACGCCGTTGCGGCTCTCACCAAACCGTTGCCGTGTTGTGCCAGGGTGTGTTTCCTCAACACCTCCAGAGCCTCGTCGGCGTATTTCATGCTGAGCCACTGGGAGGCTGCCTCGACGAGCGAAATCCCGACAACGATCGTCACTGTGTCAAGGAGACGTTGGACGTCTTGACGGTACGCACCGAGAATACCCGACTTCTCGAGGGCAGTAGGGGAAAGAAGGGTAAGTGTGACGGCACCGAAGAACCCGAAAATGGGAAGTGCGACCACCGGCCCGTGTTTCAAAACAAACATCAAAGGGACCTTCACGCTGCGGGGGTCCGCGAGTCTCGCTAAGGGGATGAAGGCAATGTCAACGATGGTGATGAACGAGAATGCGCCGTAAATCATCAAGTAGGGCGCAGGCTGTCTCGAAGTAGCCGCCTGGTAGATGCTGGCGGGTATCAGAAAACATGCGATTGCCACAATGCACGAGAGCGCAAGAGCGACAAGTACCTTCCATGTTGTCGGGTCAATTTTTATGCCCAGGAGCGTCCCCATTCTCTTCCAGGCAGAGAAGGCAAGAAAGCCTGCTATCCACCCATTATAGACGAGAAAGTACGGGAGATTCTCTTGGATTGGCGCTGTGTGCGGACCCAGGGGGAGCAGAAGAGGGGGAACGCAACAGACAATGGAAGCGGCAGCTGTCAAAAAAATCATGCGCATGTATGAGAAGACGGCTTTCTTTTCACTCTCCATGTACGAAGTTGCCAGCGTGTTTTGTCTGGCTGCTCCGACAGTACTGCCAAGTGCAGTAGGTCCCGCCCCCCCGACCCACTTTGGCGCGACGCCTCTCAAGGTGGACTGTGCAATGGAGGGCCGTCGCCTGGTTGTTCTGTAGAATGTGTCCTCAATGGGCGGAAGGCACGAAGCACCTTCTCCAGAGAGCATTCGCGCTTCCACAGGCTCATCAATCGAGTCGACAATGTCATCGTTGACGGGAACTAAGTCGAGATCCCCGTTTCCCCTCCCTCCCCCCTCTCCCTCTTCTTCGTCTTCCATGTCAACAGCAGACTCACGAAGAGGAATGCTCTCATTCAGGTACGTTACTGCGAGAGGAGAGACCGGGTTCTTCTTTGCCCCCCCCCCTGAGGTTGTGTTGTTCAGGTCCCTCTGCTTTTCTTTATCTTTCTGTTCAACGTCGAAGAATTTTGAAACTGCCGGGAGCGGGCCATCTTCCCCCTCCTCATCCCGCTGTATGTTTGAGAGTGGAATCATCTGAGAGTCTATCAGGCCCTCAAGTGCCAGGCCTCAAGCCGATAGATGGATGGACCGTTGAGGCTCGGCAGCCGATTCCAGAATGGTTTAGAGACGACAGCCGGCTGAACAACACTCGCAAGACCACTGAATTTTTGCTCCGACGGAACAATACACCGCGTAGCCAGGCTTATGTTGAAATTACAGTGTTTCCAAACGCTCGAGATTCTGTGTGTGGTGGTCCTCCTCGGTGCTATATCGTCGGATGTATTGGAATCATGCATATATAATTGGATGAAGGTCAGACGTTGAAAAATCGGGGGATCGAAAGATCGAGTACATGCATGCG
Source organism: Chromera velia (assembly GCA_018398765.1). Lineage (NCBI taxonomy): Eukaryota > Chromeraceae > Chromera > Chromera velia. The sequence continues at coordinate 60,926 of JAHBMJ010003661.1, read as the reverse complement.
CGGTCCGCGCGAGTCGGTTTGCGGGCCGGGCCGTTTTTCTGCGCGCGTGCGCGGCCTGCAACTTAATTGAGTGCGGGGACCGGATGGCTTGCTCAGTCTGGCCGCGAAGAACAGTTGCATGTTCAAGAGATCGTCGAGGGATCGACTCTTCGTAGGCTTTGGTGTCAGGTCTTCTGCGCAAGAGGCGTCCTTCAGCACTCGTGAGGTAGTCAATCAACTTACAGCCTGGCCTCTGCTCCTCTCTACAAGTCGAAGTCTGTCGTACCGTCTGCTGAAGGGAAGTACTTACAGGAGCTCCGCAGCCGGAATCCTCTTTCTTGCAGCCAGACTGATCGAGAAGTCCCCCATTCCACGAGAGGAAGAGAAGGACAGGAAACCAGAGAATCTCTTTGATCTCGGCAGATTGAGCCTTGCTTGGCCCGGCACTCGATACACCGATAGTCCCCCTTCCTCGTTTCATCACAATGAAGCCCGCGAACTTCCACGGGCTCTACCCGGCAATCGTGACTCCAATGTTTGAGAATGGAGACATTGACTATGAGGTATCTCTTCGTTGCCCTGCTGTCTCGCATGCGCTTTGTACTTCCATAGTAGATCTTCCATGTTTGCTTTGCTTGGATTCGCTGCAGGCTTTCAAGAGACTGATCGACTGGCATATCTCTGAGGGCACAAATGGCCTCTGCGTTGTAAGTCGCCTGTCTGGGCTACATACACCTGGCTGTGACTGTCTCGTCGTTCAGGGCACGGCTGCCTTTTGCTCTGTATCGTTGCCTTTTGCTCTGCATCGTTTTGATCTTCCACGGCTCAGCTGAATCCTGTGCTGACAGAGCAGTGTGGCTGCCCTCTCCAGCCTGGTTGCTTACTTGGTCCCATGACCTTCTATCTCTCTCGATCTGCTCGATCTGTCTCTTGCGTCCCTACTTTTTGTCTCCTCCCTTCGGTAACGTTGAACTAGTGGAGGTTTGGCTGTCTCCGTGAGCAAGTTCAATGTGTCAGTCAATGGGCGAGTCAGTCAGTGAGAGAATGAGTGAGTACGTGGGTGTGGACGCAGCTGGGCACAACAGGAGAATCCCCTTTTTTCTTTTTTTTTTTTCTTTTTTCTTCAAGAATGAGTGAGTACGTGGGTGTGGACGCAGCTGGGCACAACAGGAGAATCCCCTACAGTGGACGAGTTCGAGGAAGTTGTGAAGTGCGCTGTGTCCCATTCGGCCGGACGGATTCCCATCGTAGCTGGTCGGTCAGTCGTTCAGCTTTTGTGTCTTTCTTTCTTTCTTTCTTTGCGTTTTGCTGGAGGGATGCCGGATGCACCTCAATGCATCTCTTCAAATGGTTAACCCACGACTAAGTTCTTCTAGAAGAACATCTGTTGATTCGCACCTCCGGATCTCAGCATGGGTGCTTGGAGATACATCGGGACGCAAAGCCGAGCGCTCATCTTTCCCGATACCTCTTTCAACCTTGTCAAGAAACAGAAAAAAACAATCCTTCTTGCCTCCCCTCGTCTTGATTCTTTCTTGCTTCAACCTAGGATCTGAGGTGTCCTCCTGGCACTCTTCCGTCACTCCCTCCCTCTTGCTTATCGGTTCACTCTCAGGGACGGGTACGAACTCAACCAAGACGACAATCGAAAAGACAAAGAAAGCACTGAAGGTCTGTCTGTCTGTCTGACAGGCCGTGTGTCACTCTACCCCTTGCCGTCTCTTTCCGCCTGACTGTCTGCATGAACATCCGCCGGTTCCTTTCCTCAGTCAGACCCGTTTCGTTCCTTCCAAAGTTTTCTGCTTTTCCCCTGGCTTCATCTGTGCCAGTTCTTCCTCGTGTGATTCCATCTTGCAATGTCTTCATCTCTGTGCATTCACGTGCTCACTGAAAAGGGAGAGGGCCGAAAACGAGAAAGCTTTCTGCAGAAGTGTGCGCGTGTGTGCTCGAATTCTCTGTGTGAGACAACGGTGCGTTTGGCAATTCTCTTCTTCGGGGGGCGGAAGCGTTGGATGCATGCCCCCCTCTCTCCTGTTTCCGTGACTCCCTACATCTCCCTCTCCCTCCCCCCCCCCCCCC
>JAHBMJ010003661.1:22500-58665 GCA_018398765.1 Chromera velia | reverse complement strand
TCTCTCTCTCTGTTTGTTTGTTTACATGTGCGTATACGTCCATGTTCGTCCTTTCCTCCTGCAGCTCGGAGCTGACGGAGCTCTGATTGTGACGCCCTACTACAACAAACCCTCTCAGGTGGCTCAAATGGATACATACGCTCTTGCTTTCTCTCTCTGTCTGACACATACATACACACTCGTGCGCGCGCTGGCTCGCTTGCTGTTTGGGACAGAGACACCCACTCACACACGCACACATACAAACGAACACCTGCTCATTGACACACACGCACACACCCAGGGACCACCCCCTCCCCCCCACAGATACACGAACGAACGAGAAACACGACCACGGGTTCACACAGGCAGGCAGCTATGTGGGACAGAGAGAGAGACAGAGGGAGAGAGAAAGAGAGTCACAAACAGATGTACGCTTGCGCGCACGCATAGACACGAAGACCCACACACACACACACACACACACACACACACAAATGCAGGGACAGAGAGGGAAGGGAGATAGGGAGATGTGGTCTTGAACATGTGCAAGCAGGCACACAGCAGGTGGAAGCATTTTTCTACACTTCTGCGTCGCCCTTCTGTCCGGTCGATGCGCTCCTGTATCCTTGCTACCTTCTTGTCTGTCTCTCGGTCCTTTTGTGTGTCCTCCTTCCTTCCTTCCTTGAATGACTAAGAGGGAGAGCAGAAAAAAAAAATTGTGTGTCCTTCCTTCCTTGAAGGACTAAGAGGGAGAGCAGAAAAAAAAATTTGCGTGTCCTCCTTCCTTCCTTGAAGGACTAAGAGGGAGAGCAGAAAAAAAAAAAAGGCCAAGCCGCATATTTGTTTCTCGTGTTGACTCTCTGCATGTGTGATTCCTCTGCCCGCATGCAGGACGGCCTCTACTGTCACTTCGCCACAGTGGCCGCTGCAGCGCCAGAGTTGCCCATCATTCTGTACAACGTGCCCGGGAGAACTGGAGTAGACATGCTGCCAGAGACAACAGCGAGGTGAGGGAGGGAAGGAAGGAAACAGAAAGAAGACGGGGCATGGAGGTAGATGTAGAGAGGAGAGGTCAGAGCTCTAGAGAAGCCAGAAAGAAACATACTGAATTCGCTGTTTCTTAATACTGTGGTGCATTGCCTTATGTCAAAGGTTCGCTCGTTGGTTCGCCTCTGTCCATTGCGCATACCGCCTGTCTGTCTGAATTCCTTCCATCCCTTTTTTTCCTTCCTTCCATCTTCCCTCTCTCTCTCTCTCTTTCGGTCTTCGTTTCTTGACCCTTTTTCTTTCTTTTCTATCTCCCTTCCTCCTCTCTCTTCCCTTCATCTCTCTCTCCCTGTGTTCTCTGTGGCTGTGTGGGTGCCCATTGTATTCAATTCCTTCCCCCGCTGTCTCCTGCCTCCTGCCTGCAGACTCTCCAAGGTGCCCAACATTGTGGCCACAAAGGAGGCCTCGGGTCTGTGGGTGCGTGTGGCCTTTCTCTCTCTCTCTCTCTGTCTCTCTCTGATTCGGTTTGCAGTCTTCGTGAACGACTGGGACGCTTGATGCTTTCATGCTGTCTGTATGGCCCGGTGCTTCTTCATCCTCTGTCCTGAATCTGCCTCCGTCTGGGAATGGGCGTTGATCGCCTGTTCTTGCTGTCGAACCCCGGCTCTCTCTCTCTCTTTCTCTCTCGCTCTCTCTCTTTCTCTCTCCTCTCTCTCTGTCTCTCTCCCTCCCTCTCTCTCTCTCTCTCTCTCTCTCTCTCTGTGTGTGTGTGTGTGTGTGTCTAGCAAACAATCAAGTCCTCCCTCCGCCCATCGGTCTGATTATCGGTCGCAGGGAAACAAGAGAGGTACACGGAGCTGCCAAAGATGTGCGAAGAGGGCTTTCTCATCTTCACGTCAGTCCGTTCGTCCGTCCGTCCGTCCGTCAGTCAGTCGGTCGGTCAGTCCGTCAGTCAGTCAGTCAGTCAGTCAGTCAGTCAGCCAGTCCGTCAGTCAGTCCGTCAGTCAGTCAGTCAGTCAGTCCGTCAGTCAGAAACTGACGGTAAGAAAGAATGACGAGCAGGAATGAAGGGAGAAGGGAGATCGTGCTGACGAGCTGCGCGTACGAGACTCCTCCACCCTGGTTTTTAAAAAGAGAAGAGAAAAAGGGAAAGAAGGAAGGAGGCATCCAAGAAGATCTGTAAGATCCAACACCCGTTCCGGTCATTATGTCTTTTCTTTTGCACTGCAGCTCCGTCATCCTATTTTGCCCAAGCAATCCTTCCAACTTTGATGCATGTGCCGAGGCAATCTGCTAACAGGCACCTTCGTATTTGTAGAATGGCAGGAAGGAATGGGACAGATAAAAGAGAAACTGGGAGGAAGCGAACTGCATGACTTCACTGAGAGAATCAAGGCAAGCAACCCAGAGTAAGCTGCCTGTCGAAACCTGCACACGCACACACACACACACACACACAAACACACAAATCGGCGAAGAGAGAGAGGCACTCCACGACAAAGTGCAGATGTTGGCATCCCTCTCTTCGTCCTTTCTCTCATTCCCTTCTGGAGGTCTTCTTTCCTCATGGTAAGCAAATTACAGACAGGGCTCCTGTATGATTTGCCCCGCCTCTCTCTCTCTCTCTGTCTCTCTCTCTCTTTCTCTCTCTCTCTCTCTGTGTGTGTGTGTGTGCTGCGTGACGCGCGTTGGTTTGCAGGGGGGAGGACGGACAGGCCTGCAATGCTGTTCTCTCAGGTGAGCCTGCCTTTTTTCATGGCTGGCAACTTTGTTTGTTTCTGGTAGAAAGAGAGATAGATGCATGCTTGGGAAGTAATTTCACGGAGGCGGGGGAAGGGAGGAAGTAGAGCGACTTGGGCCAAGTCAGAGGCAGACACGATCTTGGCACGAACGGCCGAGAGGGAGCCTGGGATGACTTGAACGAGAGAGAAAAGTTTGTCGAAACGCAGAAGCGACAGGGGGAGCAAAAGGAACGTTGGAAAACATGCAGGCAGACAAAAAAAAGGAAGGAGGCCGCCCGCCTGTATATTTTCATTGAGAGTGCCGGACAATGGCACCGACAAACTTTTCGTTCTGCATTCTCTCTCGCCTTGTTTTCGTTTCATTCCCCAATTGACTGAACCCCCCTTCCTCAACACACACCCCGGTGGCCTGAGGCTTCAACAACAAGGCTGTTTGTTGCCCTTCTTTCCAGTAAAGGCATGCTTTCTTTCCTTCTTCCTTCCTTCCTTCCTTCCTTCCTTTCTTTCTTCCTTCCTTCCTTCCTTCCTCCGTTTCTTCTTCTCTTCATTCTCTTCTTTCTCATGTCTTTCTTTTTCTTCCTTCCTTCCTTGCTTCTTTGGCTTCCTTTATTGTTTCTCTCCCTGCCTTTCTTTCTTTATTGCTTTGCCTCTCTCTCTCTCTCTCTCTCTCTTCCTCCCTGACTGAGTGTTCAGGGTGTTGCGGGGTCATCAGCGTGACAGGCAACGTCGCCCCCCGGCAGATGGTCTCCATGATCCAGGCAGCTCGGGAGGGCAAGGTGGGTGGGTGGGTGGGTGGGTGGGTGGGGAGGGGAAGTGATTGATTGACGCACGCACGTATCTGATGGGCAGTCTGTGTGGCGGACAGAAATGAGACCTCGCCAACACTGATGAAGAAAGAAAATTCGCACATTCATAGGATCAGTCTCTCTCTCACCCCCCTTCCTCTGGCTCTACAAAGGAAAAAAGTTTTTCTTTCCTTCGGAGATGCAGGCCCTGCCTGATCGGTAGGAACCAGGTGCTCTTCTCTTGTGGTCCCTCCCGTTCAAGAAAGAAGGCAAGATCAGGAAAGGAGAGAAAGAAGAGAACAAAGAAGGGAAGATCAGGAAAGGAGAGAAAGAAGAGAACAAAGAAAGAAAGTATGCCGCCAGGCTACAGGCCAGCGAGTGAGTGAGTGAGTGAATGAGTGAGTCAGTGAGTGAGAGAGTGAGTGAGTGAGTGAGTGAGTGAGTGATGGGGGAGAATCTTCGAGTCGATGAAGACTTGCAGAAAAGGCCTATCGCATCGAAGTGTTTTTGCTTCGTCATTCTCTTTTTTGGTATTCCTTCATCCTGTCGTGTCTGTAGGCTTTATCTCTCAGTATCTCTCTCTCTCTCTCTCTCTCTCTGTGTGTGTGTGTGTGAGTGCTTGTGTGTGTTTTCACGCCTTGTGAGAACACAACAGGCTGACGTCGCAAAGTCAATCGACGCGTGCCTCCAGGATCTCCACAAGGTCGGTCTGTCGGTCATTTGCCTGGTTGGTTAGGGAGGGCAAAGAAGAGAAGAGGATCAAGTCGCGAACTTAGTCTTGCCCCTCCCGGCCGAAGGCTTGGCTGTGATGAACCTAACTCCTCTCCTCTCCGTTCTTTGTGTCAGACTTTGTGGGGAGGTCTGGGTGGATCTATTTTGTTTTTACTGATTGGATGGCTGTGTGCATCCTCCCGCCGATCCTCTGCATCGCATTCTTTGCATCGCTATAATGCTGGCTTGATTCTTTTGACGTCTTCGTGAGGGATGGGCCGGTGCAGGCCGTCTTCAGCGAACCGTCACCCGCCCCCGTAAAGTTTCTCTTGGCTCAGGAGATGGGGAAGATCAAGGGTCAGTCGGTCACTCAGGCGTTTGGCTGGCTTTCTTTTGTATGCCGCTTTTACTTCATTTCCTTCTTCAGATTCAAAACTGAGTATGTTCACTTGATTTGTCTCAGTGTGCTCGCATATTCGGTCCTTGAAAGGTTTTGATCTTCTTTCTTTCTGTCTCTTGTCCCTCTCCCTTGATCGAGCCTGGTTGGAGGCTCAAAGTGATGAATGAGTGTTCGGCCCTGCAGGCCACGCGCTGAGTTCCTCTCCAGTGATCTCTTTCCTTTCTCGCTCGATCTCAGTGTTTCCTTTCTCGCTCGATCTCACTGAGATGACACACAAAGGCCGGAGGGAGACCTCACGCAGAGCGCGTCTCCACCCCCCTCTGTCCTCTCTGCTTCCCTTCCTGACGACATGCGCGGCCCTCCAAACCGTCCCACCTGTCTGTCCCTGTTTGTCTTTCTGTCTATCTATCTATGTGTCTGTGTGTCTGTCTGGGTGGTCGATCAGCGAATGAATGAATGAATGCATGCATGCAGAAGGCATTCGGGGTCCCCTCCTTCCCGCTACTCTGAAAGTCCAGGAGCCTCTGAGGGCGGCCTATAAGAAGGCACTCACAGCGCCGCTGCCAGAAGCAGAGAAAAATGGCAAGTGAGGGAGGGAGGGAGAAAGGAAGGGATGGAATCTGAATGCCACATAGACGTGTAAGCAAACAGACAGACGGGATCGATGAATGTGAGGGTGTTTATTTCAGGGCAAGGCATTGAGGGAAGGACAAAAGGGGAAAGAAAGAGTGTTTTTGAGCATGATGCTTAACACAGAATTGTTGTTGCAGAGATTTAAGAGAGGCATTTTCAAACAGGGGTGATAGTAGGAAGTGAATAAGGGGGCGTCGTCTGTCTGATTTAGGAGTTTGGAATGTTTTGGACAATTTGAGGGAAATAATTGGATGATTGATTGAGCCCTCGATCATTTGGTCATTTGGCCGTGCCATTCTTGTGCTCGATAATCATTTTGGTCAATGCTGTGTGTTTTGGCGGGTGAGGTCACGCGATCAAAAGAGCACTTACTTTCTATACTGTCCGCGTATGTTTTTCCTTTTCTCTCTTCGGATCTGAAACACACTTTCCTCGTCCATTCAACTGCGGGTTGAATTTAAACCTTTCTTTCTTACTTCTTAGTCACGCGTTGCAAAGCCAGTATGTGTTGACTTACTTGGATGGGCGAGGCGTTCGTGTGGAGTGATTGCATTTCTCCCTCATGCAGGGAGGTAGAGAGGTTTTGAAAAAGAGATGCATGGATGGATGGATGGATGGTTGCTTTCGTGTTTTGTTGCGTGCATGCAGAGAGGAAGGAGGTTTCTGAGCGGCGTCGTTGAGGTGAAAGAGGGAGGGAGAAGGGATGGATGGACCAGAGGAGAAAAAGTGGTCAAGCGGGCAGCCAGGCAGGCAGGCGGGGGGTCTGATTGTCTGTCTGTCTGTCTGTCTGTCTGTCTGTGTGCATGGGTGCATGGGTGCACGGGAGGGTCTGTCTGTCGGATTTTGTTGCTCCTGCAGTCGTGATGGGTGGGCGGGAGGAGATGTAGTTGCATGTGTTCATTGGAGAGAAGGTGGGGGGGCAGGAGGGCGTGAGGGCGGGACGGGAAAGAATTCGAGTGAGCAAGCAATTGTCGTCTAGACAAGAAGGAAGGACGTGAAGATCGCGAATGCAGTCGGCATCGTGTGCGTCGACGCCTTCAGCGGTCTTCCATTCTTCTCCTTTTTTGTCGCTTGTTTTGATAGGAGCATGGGTGCTTGAAGAAGACACATGCAGTGCAAGGGGCTCTGCACAATGGACTGAAGGAGGGACGGGAGAGAGAGGCTGAAGGGAAAATCGGATGGAACTTTTGGTGATTCAGGGGGGAGGACAGATAGAGAAACGATGTCTTGGTTTCAGTTTTTTTCTCTTTTGCTTCATCTCGCTGTCTCTAGCCCCCGAATCTTCTTCCATCCCCGTTTGTTGAAATTAATTGTTTTAACCTTCATTTCGTCTCGGTTGGTTTTCTTCGTCGTTCATTTGTCTCATCGTTCGTTTGTCGGGGAACGACTGCTAACAATGTTTGCTACTCCCACGCATGTTGTGTTGTGTTGTTTCTTTCAAGAGTGCGAGTGCACGATGCAGGGTGATCAGTCTTGAAGAGAGTGAAGGGAAGGGAAGGGAAGGGAACAGCGAAAGGGGAAGAAATGAAAAACCTGCCGAGCTTCTTTACGGGTCACCCAACTCAATCCCTCCCACTCAACGCATCATGCATGTCCCCCCCATGTATTGCTTGCTTGCACCCATACGTACATTTATCTCTCCTCCAGCAGCTAGGCGGGCAGGGCGTGCTTTAAGTTTTTTCACCCCCAGCCACATTTTGTGTGTTTGTGTGTGTGGATGAGAGAAAGAGTGAGCCGTGTTCCTTCCCGTCTAGGCCTCCTTCCTTCCCTTTCATCTGTCTGTGCCTGCCGAACGTAGTGCATCACCTCACGAGCTGTCGGGTCGATTTGCATTGATCCGTCCGACAGCTTTCGACCGATCGAATGAAGGAAGAAGATCTGCTCGAAGGAATTTTCCATGCAGACGCAAGGAAGGAGTCGGGCAGAATGAAGGAATGGAGTGAATTCAGTCGGGCAGACAGTCGTGCTCACTTCTTCAATTTTTTTCTCTTTCAATCGATGCCGCCTGACCGATTCATAGACGCGTGAGGGAGGTATGTACCGCTGGGTTGCATGCAATGATCAAAAGATTGCATGGGAAAGGGGGATCTCGACAAACCAGGAGTGGGCTGCCTGCGCGGTCGAACAGGGTCGAGGTGGGCAGCTCCTGCGGCGACCTGCTGGATGTGCGTCAGATAGATGCAGGCTCAGCCCGCTTGCTGCCTAACTGACTACGCAGGGCACGGAGACGGAAAGTATGATTGATCCTAGGATTGATCGACAGCAGCCCAATATCGCCCAATATTCTGATTTATACAGTCTGAGCCGTTGAGGCCCAGACAGAGGCAGCCGTAAGAGAGCTGCGCCATCTTTTATAGACTTTTAATAAAGTGTGCGGTCAACGTCATCAAATTTTTTATCCGATGCTAGTGACTAGATTTTCGGTTTTCAATCATGAACTTCCCGGGACATTGATTAACTAGTTGATTGATAGTTGAGGTTCCGCACTAGGCCTTCCCACTATGTCTATCTGATGTCTATCTGTTGCCAGCGCTAGCATATACATACAGAAGAAGAATACATACAGGAATAGACTCACAAAATTATATAAAATATGAAGATAAAGGTTATTGTTGGAAGTTGAGATTTCCTGCCCTTTTTGAGCTTCTCCATTCACCCTGAGGAGGTGCACATACAGGCTTCATTCAATGATTGCACGCACTCATTCTTTTCTAATTGATCCGTTTATGGCGGTGCGCAGTGAGCGTTGAGGGACCAAAGTAGCGCAAATCTTGCCGTGCCGCATGTGCAGTCGCGAACTTTGTATTGAAGGAATTAATTCTTTGTACGCATACAGAATTAATAGCGATACGCAGAAGCATGCAATCAGTCTGATGTACTGAAAAGTAGTCGATTGAACTGATTGAGAAAGACAGAGGTCCAAAGAATAACAATCAATCAATCAATCAATCAAACAATGGAATAAGGTACTAGACTGACACTACTTCATATAGTGGACGGACGGCAGCATCGCTGAGTCTTCATGGCTAGCTAGATCAGAGTAGATCAGACCGTAGAAACGAATCCCGGCCAGTGCTGTATCTCTAAAGAATTCATTCTAGATTGATCTGCACATACCGTCAACCCAACTTCCATTAGTTGGTGACAGAAGTGGGGGGCAGCCAGCCCTGAGCCCTCCCTTCCAAAGTTTCTCCTAAAATGGCTTCTTCTCCAAACAGCCAGTCGCAAAGCCATCGCTATCTTGTCACAGTCTTTCCTTCTTCATCAACTTCTCAGCGGCCTACCTGTCCAAATCTTTGCTTCCGATCTGGCAAAAATCCAAATACAGAGCACCAAAATTTGTATCGGTGTAGCATCTCTTCTTTTCTCCGTACGAGATCTCCAGTTGAAGATCTCCTGGCATGTCGCGAGTCCACGTGTACTTCGATGAAGAGAGAGGAAACGTTGGCGTCCGTTCGTTCAGAGATATCTCGCGCACGCGGATTGACCAAGGAATATGACAGAAGGCTGATCTGCATCCACACGTGCATCCACCCCAAGAGTCTTTGGAGGAGCGAGGAGAGGGGTTTACGGTGAACATCTGAAGAAAAGAGCAGTACTCGTATACACGACATGTAGGTTAACAAAGCGACCGCTCCGTCTTGTGAAGTCGAAAGGTTTAGACGGAAAGGGCTCCTGTGTGTATTGGGCATGACTGTGCGGAATTCGTGTATGCCTCTTTTTCTTGTTCGTTCTTGCTGGGATGCATGCATCGTGGGGGGAAGAGGAAAGGAGAAAAAGACAAGAAAAGGGGGGAGAGAGAAGGTCAAAATGAGAAGTCAAAGATCCTCAGGAACTAACCCCTCACCCAGTTAAGCATAAAAAGAAGTAAAAGACAGAGGGGAGGAAAAAGAAAAGTAACAGAAAGAAGGAAACTTGCGTTTTGTTTATTTTTATTCCAAAGCTCGACTGTTCATCAATCAAACCTTTCACATCACGTATGCACCCTGATTGCCACCACTTCACAATCATTCAAAGTCTTCAGAAGAGTGCAAACGTATCAGCATGGTCTGTCGCAGATAGGCAGAGAGAGAAAGAAGCGTGTAAAAAAATGAGTTGCTCTTCAAGAGACAGCATCTCTGTACCCATGACTAAATATCTGGGCAGACGGATGATTTCACATCTTTTTCAGCATCCTGAACTATGACTGTGTCTCTGCATTGCTGCCCATTCATGACAGTCACTCAATGTCTGAACTACGCCGCGAGACTTCATGTCTGCAGAAGAACGATGTCTGCTTTGGGAGAAAAATGATCAGATCTAGATCATCAGGTAGCGCAGTAAGGCGTTACGTACGGGGCTCATAAGAAGTAAGTTTTGTCATACAAGGTTCATACTTCTCTCCTAGACAATGCTCTGTTGCCTCCAGACTGTCTGACCTACATGGCGCGTATAACGACTGATAGACGGACAGATGCATGGACTGACGTACGCCGTGCATGCATGCATCATGCCGGACTCGCAATGCGCGCCGCTCATTCTATCATAACATAGTGCGTTGTCTATTGTCACTCAAACCTTCACAATGTAAGTTAAACGTGCCACGTCCCCCCTTGGCCATACATCAGGTAGCGCAGTAAAGCATTACGTACAGGGCTCATAAGAAGTAAGTTCTGTCATACAAGGTTCATACTAAGTCTTCTCTCCTAGATAATGCTCTGTTGCCTCCAGACTGTCTGACCTACATGGCGCGTGCAACGACTGATAGGCGGACAGATGTATAGACTGACGCACGCCGTGCATATATGCATCATGCCGGACTCGCAATATGCGCGGCTCATTCCATCCTGACACACTGTGTTGCATATTATCACTCAAACCTTCACAATATAACGACACTGGTGCACTCCGTACGTGCATCAGAGAAGAAGGAATTGGAAAGGCTCCCTTTTGCTACACCAAGCTGGTACCCTGGTCAGTGTATAGGAGGAGAGCAACATTCAGACCTAGCATTCAAACTTAGTAAAAGAAGCTTCACTATCACAAAAGGAAGAGTCCTGCAGAAAGGTGAACAGAGAGTGCCACTAGAGAAACGAATTTGTCCATTCTGTTTTGATTTGCTTCATATTTCGGTCCTCGAGGATGAAGTCCATGTCTTAACTGAATGCCCAGTACACGAATAGGAAAAGGAGGAATGCATAGGCAATCTGGTACAGGGATGGACAAATAAGAGAAACAAAAGAACAAAGAGTATAAGAAAGTTAGAAGGGGATAGAAACATCAACAAAATGGCCTTGTTCACTTTTTTGGTTAATGAAGCAGACTACCATGTGAACACACTCATGAAAAGGATCCTAATGAGATGCAGAGTATGGGGGAGATGTAAAGAGGAACTTAAGGATGCTTTCCCTAATGTGACGTCTCAACAGCTCGCAGAAGTCCACGAGAAAGAAGAGAAGGAAAAAGGAAACAGAAAGCCACGTTCCAAGGTAGAGAATGTGATCAGTATACTTTATCAGATGAAAAGAGTAAAAAAGATAGGCTCCATACGTAGGCATAAAGTCGCTAAAGTAATAGAGGACGCGGCATATTATCTCTGCCCTTTGTCATTCTATGTTCCACTCGCACTTCGTCAGAGAGAATCAGGCATAAATTAATCAATCCGGCCTACCCCATTCATGATGTACCGGCAGTTGCAGGTTTTAAAGAGAAATGAAAGAATGCATATGTTGTAATGGAATTCACCGTTGCATGGATACACGTGCATGGAGCGGAGTAATATGCATGGATGCATGATACAAGGCGGACGTCAGACAACTACATGGTACGCAGGTCTAGGGCTTCGGCCTCGAACACAATATAATCCTGTAACCTTGTAATAAAACTCCGTGCAATTAAGTAAAATCTTATTAAAAGTTAAGTCACCTAACTATTAAAATTTTTAAATTATTTTTTTCTCTTTGTTAATTTAGAAAAGTACACACAATTAATTAATCACTACGTACTATTTTTATAATCAGAATAAAATTTCTTATAAAAGCATGTCAAACTATTATTTAACGTCGAAACAGGTCGATCCTAGCGTAAAATCCAGCTACTATAGCAGTAAAATCCTAGCTGTAGCTGCCAGTGTATACTAAGGGCACTGTATACAGTACTCTATACTGGTTCATGTACGGAATGCGTTTCATGGTGGTCATCCGTTCATCAACCGTAATGATGGTACTTTCTCTGCCCGTTCTTCCTGCCCAAACTCATCCACATCCCAAGGACCCCTCCAAGTGTCCCGGAAATCCGGTTCTTCTACAGGGTGCCAGGGCGGCTCTGCATGGGCGAGAACGCTCATCGGATCGAGAAACAGAATCCTGTGCCACTGCTCATCGGCTCCTTGTCGAACCTCAACGCAGCTGCGCAGGGAGGGAGACAGATAGTCCGAGAGAAGGTATCGCAATGGCATCTCAGCCACAGTTTCCTTCTGCATCTCCTCTGCAGAGGACCCACTCGAAAGGGTCACAGAAGCCCTCACATCAAGAGAGTGAGAGCTCCCGACCCCCCACCCATTCACGACTGCCCACACAGGGCCACGCAAACGGAACAGCGCTCCCTTCACTGCGAAGAAACATGCCAACGCAGACCACCCCCCCGAGGCGTCAACATGCGCCTCAAACACCGGAGATCTAGAAGCCCCCCAGTCCTCCGACACAAACGGGGCAGGCATCAGCCCCCTTTTCTCGAGAATAAAAAGAACAGTCTCAAGTGCAATCATATCCGCCACATCCCCCCCTTCGCCATTTGAATTGGCAATCAGCGCATTGAAAAGGAAGTCCAGTGCTCTCTCATGGGCATCCTCCGCCAATTCGGGGCGCATCTCCTCCTCACCCAACCCCCTTTGCATACGGAGATCAAGAAGAATTTCCATTTCATCATAAAGCCGCCCCTGACCGACCGCAAGGACGGCCTCCCTCCAGACCGCCTCGGCATCTGCCCTCACCCCAGCATCCGGGTTTTCCCTCCTAGAATCAATCAAACCCAAACGAAATGCTCCCACCAACACTTTCCCCTTCAAACCCATCGCATGCTCTCTACTGTACCCTTCCCTCTCACCCAGTTCTTTGCATGCGATAAGGGCGTACCGCATACTCCGTCTCCCCAACCACCTCTCCGACCTCTCCTCTCGGACCAACCGGTCCCAAACAGAGAGCAGCAATTCGAACTCTCGACTCTCAAGCAACACACGAAATAACAACGCAAACGCAAACGAATCGACACGTGATCGATCTTCATGCATCGACTCTGCAATCAGAGACCACTCTTCTGAATTCACACGCACCCCAGACCTCCCCTCTCTCCAAAGCGTATTCAAAAGAACGGAGTATGTAGCGGATTCTGGCAAAAGATCTCTCTCCAAAATTTCCGCAAACAGTGCCGTCACCCCTTTCTTCCCTCCCCCCAAACACCTACGCGCCTCCATTGCGGCATTCAAGCAAACAATATCAGGAGCCACATTCCGTTCCCGCATCTCCGACATAATCATATCAACCGAATCCACCACAGACGCCACCACCCCCATCGTTCCCCCCCTCTCACCCCCATTTTTTTTCTCAGACACGCTCTCAGCAAGCAACCCATCACGCCCTTCTCTCCCTTTCTCATCAACTACTGCTTCCTTTCCCACTGCCCCCGGCTGATTCCCAACCTCCATAGCGCTCACATTCTCGCAAACACCCCTCCCCGCATTCAGTGACAAATCCACATCCCGACCCAGTTGTACAGCCGAGGCCACTGCATGGAAAAGGGAGGTGAATGTCAAAACGGTCGGTTTCAGGCCGGCTTCTTCCATTTCTCTCAACACACCCCACGCCTCGGGCACCCTCCCGGCCTTCGCAAACGAGCGGAGCAGCCATGTAAACGACAATTCGTCGGGCGATGTCTCCCCCCCCCTTCTCTTCATCTCTTCTATGAACTCACGTGCCTTGGCCCACTTTGCCGCCTCTGCACACTTTGCAAGCAAGACATTGAACATGTCCCGGGTCAGCGGGACCTTCTGCCGCTCCAAGGCACTCACCAACAGAGCTGTAGAGGCCCACTGAGAGTCTCTAAGCTCGGAAGACCTAGCAAAGAATGATGAAGGGTCATGCATTCTCGAAGGCTCGTTTGTTGACCATCCACACGGAACTTTCATGTCCGTGAGGTCTTTCACACTCACCCCCTTCTCCCTCTCATCAAGAAGTGGGAGGTCAGGGGTTATGGCAACAAGCAAAGACGATCCGTCCGCCCGATGCGCCCCCCCTTCCCCCGCCCCCCGCTCTACCAACTCCCGCAGTCTCTCAAAAAGATGAAACGACAAATCGGTCGAACTGACAGACGTGCCGTTTGCAAGCCTGATGTTTGTTTCCTCTGGGAGCTTCTTTAGACGCGGAATCAAACCCTCGCCCGGCCACCCCCTTGCCCACTCACGGCGCGGATTGACTAGCAACTTCAACTGAGCACAAGCCTTCAAAACGCTAGTCAAGTGAAACGAAGAAGGAGGCACTTTCTGCCGAGGCATCTCTACCTCCAATATTTCCATCGCGAATTCCACCCCCTCCCGTGTCTCCCTCAATTCAAACGACCGACTAGCCGGACCCTCCACCGGACGTCTCTGGTGGAATTGCTTTTTTGCCCCCACCGTTGTTTTGCCTGCACAGGCGTGCAAGAGCGCTGTGAATGTGTACGAATCAGGCTGAAGCCCTAGCGACTGCATGCGCTTATAGAGCCGTTTCGCTGCCCTCCATCGCCTTCCAAGCGCACAAGACCCGATTGCCAGATTGAAACTGGAAACACCGGGTGAGGAACCGGGGGACGCGACCAGTTGGTCAATCAACTTCGTCGCAGTCCCTAACGACCTCACCTCGTCCGAGGTCTGACAGGCACTCAGCACAGCATTGTATAGGTGAGTGAGATTAGACGTTCGACCCCGCTGACTCAGTCCTCTCAAAACCTCTTTCAGCATCTCTAGTGCCTCCTTCACATACCCTGCCCTCCCCATACAACGCAAAAACAAATACCCGAACACATGCGAATCACCAGACGCCCCCGGCCCATCCTCCGTTGACGACACGACAGAGAGACCGGAATCTGCCTGCACACGCCGCATCGCAAGTGCGCAATCCGCCACTCTCTGCACCTCTTCTCGCAGCTTCCACTTATCCAGACGCTGCGCCTTCAGCCTCAGCATATGATTCCAGCAGGTCCCCATTCCCGCGTCCAGGAAGGACTCGGAAAGCGCTACAGGGTACCTGCCTGACGCAACGCGCTTAAGAACTTTCAGGGCGTCGTCTGACTTTCCTAGTCTGCGGGTACGTTTCAGCGCATTCTCTACCAACAACCCGAGAATCTCCTTCACCTCCCCCCCCCCTTCAGGAACATAATGGCAAAGGTCGCCCTCGAGCGCAGCAGCAACCGCAACATCCAGGCAAGCTACGATGTCATGCTTGCGCTGGGCCGTCTGAGCACGCAGATAGAGGTTCTCGGCCTCTTTCACAATTCTGCGCTTCCGGGCTGCGACAGGCCCGCCTGTGTGCTTCACTTTCACGTGCACGGAACGGGTGAATTGAGGAGACGGCGGCCTGTTGTCCGTCTCCGTGTACGTGTCTTCAGACGAATACAGCGACGGCTGCATCGGAATCCGGAAGGCCTTGTCTGGAATGGGAAGGAGGCGGTGTCGTCTCGTGAGTATGGTGTCTTGTCTGGAAGACTGCAGCGCCAGACGTGATGACTTAACTGGAAAGTGAGGAAGGCGGAAAGCGTCGGGCGAACTTCCACACAGAACAAAGGCTAGGAGGATCGAGAGGAAAAAACTCATGACATCAGGACGTTTGAACAGCTGTCAATCAGAAAAATGAGCGGGATTGATGTACTCTACAGAGGGCTGGACCCAAACGAGAGGCAGACTTATTCGATACTGATGAGCACCTCCAGGGTGACCGTAAAACAACCATGCATTCCTCGATCCAACGCCAAGGAGCAGCTCCAAAAGCGGAGTACTTCGGTCAACTCCGATGGGCTTTCCACCTCCAAAGAAGATAGACTGTTGAATGAGGAGCCTTTACAACGATGGTGGCTTCCAAATAATATCCGGAAACAAACTGGTGATCCGATTAAACTTAAACTTCGAAAAACGTTGAAACAACAGTCAGTCACGTACGTACGGCTTGAAAAAAAAAAAGGCTTTCCAAGTTGATGCGATGTTGATGCATGCATGCATGTTGATGCCGGGGCCCAGGGCCTCGGCTCTTGTCTAGATCTGTACACCCCCGCGACCTGGCTTTCGACACCCATCCGTCATGCAATGCAACAGCTCGGTGCGACTGCTCCGCGAAACTGAACTTGACCGCGAAAAAAGCCCAAACGTGCCCCTCAAGCGTATTCGCGTAAACATCGGGGCCGCACTGCATGATCGAGGAAATGACTGACCTGCAAGCATAAGCTAGCCACACATCTTCGATGACAAAAAAGAACTGGTAGTGGACAGAGGTCGCTGCAAATTCTCCTGTACATCTGGACCAGATGGAGGTAACAGTAACAGGCCCACCAGTAAGTTCAAATTTGCAGTCAATCCTGCGTCTGTGCATACAGCTAAGCAACAGCTTTTTGACTGACCTTCCTACGAGAATGAGTGTACTCTGCACAGTTCAATTAATCAAGCATTTATCTGGACGCCTGTTGGGAGAATCGAATCTTCAGGCCAGAATTCCTATATGAAGATAGACACGCAGACGTTGAACTTCTCTCCACTTTTATCTTTTTGTCTGTTTGCATGACAGCCTCTCCACTTTCATCGTTCTGTCTGTTTGCATGACAGCCTCTCCACTTTCATCGTTCTGTCTGTTTGCAGGACAGCCTCTCCACTTTGATCGTTCTGTCTGTTTGCATGACGGCCTCTCCACTTCCATCTTTCTGTCTGTTTGCATGACGGCCTCTCCACTTTGATCGTTCTGTCTGTCTGCATGACGGCCTCTGCGCTTTGATCGTCCTGTCTGTTTGCATGGCGGCCTCTCCACTTTGATCGTTCTGTCTGTTTGCATGACGGCCTCTGCGCTTTGATCGTTCTGTCTGTTTGCATGACGGCCTCTCCACTTCCATCTTTCTGTCTGTTTGCATGACGGCCTCTCCACTTTGATCGTTCTGTCTGTTTGCATGTCGGCCTCTCCACTTTGATCGTTCTCTCTGTTTGTATGACGGCCTCTCCACGTTCATCGTTCTGTCTGTTTGCACGAAGGCCTCTGTACTTTCATCGTTCTGTCTGTTTGCACGACGGCCTCTCCACTCCCATCTTTCTGTCTGTTTGCATGACGACCTCTCCACTTTCATATTCCCATCTTTCCTTTTTGCTTGCCTGGTGGGTCTCTACTTTCTCCTGTCGTGTGTGCTTGCATGACGGCTTTCCGCGCTTCCATCTTAATTTTCCTGCCGGCGTGTTTGACCACCTCTCTACTTGCGTCGTTCCTGTCGACTTGCATGAAAGCGTCTTTGCTTCCATGTTTCCTGCCGGTTTGCATGACGTGTTCTCAGCTTCCACCTTCGCTGTTTGCTTGCACGCCGACTCCCCACTTTTGTCTATCTTGCCGGCTTGCATGACTCCTTTCCGCTAGCTTCCATCTTTCCTGCCTGCGTGTTAAGGGCCTCTCCAGTTTCATGAATCTTTTCTGTCGACTTGCATGAAAGCTTTTCCGCTTCCATGTTTCCTGTCGGTTTGTATGACGTCTTCTCAGGTCCCATCTTTCCTGTGCATGCACGATGACTTTCCACTTTCCTCCGCTTTCGTCCGTCTTGCCTGCTTGCATGACGGGTCTCGGCGCTCCCAACTTTCCTGTCTGCGTATATGACGGCCTCTCCAGTTTCATCAATCTTTTCTATCTGCTAGCCTGTCATTAGCCCGTCTGCTTGCAGAAAGTCCGCTTCACTTTCATCTTCCTTGTCTCCTCACATAACGACCTTTCAGTCTTCATCTTTCTTGTCTGTCTGCGTGTATGACGTCTGCTCCAGTTTCATTTTTCTGGTTTTCTTTTCTGTTTTCATATGCTTGGATATGGGCTTTTCCTGGACCAAATAGAATGTTTTTGCCTTCCTAAAATGTGAAAAGCAGAATCATTGGGAGGATGGAGTTTACAACAATAAAAAATAAAGAACAAGTTCCTCACATGGAATTTCTAGTAGAATTTTCAACATATTCACTATAGCAATACATTGTGAGTTAACGTTTCTATAAAATTCTTCCTAGGTAGGAATTTAGTAGAAAAAGTTCTGCATGAAAAACTGAATGGGCTTACGCTTATTTGCGGCTGGACATATAAAACTACATATAGAAATGAAAAAAAAGTATGAATTTATTTATTTAAGTTAAAATTTAAGTACAACTTTGCATAGTTTACCATTACAAATTTTGGATACTTTTGGTTTAAGAACTTTCAAAGTATAAACAATTTTTTTTTTGATATATAGTCAAAATTGTTTTAAATGGTTGATCGTGGAATACTGAAACAACAATGAAAGGCTTATTAAAAGCTAGAACACACATGAACACACCAGAAGTCCTATATCAAAGTAGACATGCAGACGTTAAATTTCTTTCTACTTTCATCTTTTTTACTTAAATGTAACAGCCACTCTCATCTTTTTTACTTGAATAACAGCCGTTTCTAGCCGCTTCACTTTCGTCTTTCTGTTTATTTGCATGATGAATCTTTTCATGATGGTCTTTCCACTTTCATCGACGAATTGATGATTGAGGGTTTTGCTATATCATATATCTTATATGCATGCAAGCCGTAGATATCATCGTCCAGACAGTCTTTTTACACGACGTTTCTTTTTATCAATAGAGCCTGGGTTTAGTCTAGACGATTTTTTACTGGGCCCCGGTACGCCACTGGAGCGTGGAAGTGGCATCCTGCATGCGATATGTGCACGCGGCGGCGCAGACTGCGGCGGCGCAAAAAAGGTTTCTCTTGTGTCCTCTCTTCTCCGTTTTCATGTTTTAAATGTGACTGCACGTATAGGTAAGTGAGTTTGAGACTCCTTTCTTTCTTTTTTTCTTTATTTCTTTCTTTTTTTTTTTTTCCTCCTCATTTTCTCACTTTCTTCCTTCCCTTCTTTCCTTAAAACTTTCAAAGAGTAAAAGGGACAAGGGCAGAGAGCACCTCCCTTAGCACAGCTCCTTCGGTATCCTTCGGTCACTCTCTAGGGTCACTCCTTCTTTCTGAGAATGAATAAATGAATGAATGAACAACTGATGGAAGGAAAGAAATGAGAGAGGAAAGAAAGAAGAAAACAGACAGGGACAAGAGGGGAAAAAGCTTCGAAAGAATCCTGAGAGAGAGAACCCGAACAATTTAGATGAACAAAGAAGAGATTTAAGGAGGAAAGAAAGAGAACCCACAATGTGGCCGATCAGTGTAGGGACTTACTTCGGTTGTTCGTACCAGACAATTCGCTACTTTTATAATTCTCTGTCGCATCCTCAATAAATCGATTTGGTGCTTACCAGTGGGGGGCTACAAGATTCGGCGACCTCGCTTTTCTGTGCAGAAATGTCAATTCTGTGCAGATTGTAAGCATTTCCATACATTTCCCATCAGATTCCCATAATTATAGGAAATTTACGGAAATTTGGCTGATTTCCCATAAAAATGGAAATCTGCAGCAGATTTCCCATGTGAGATTTCCCATTAATTTCCTATGGATTTCCCTTAGATTTCACTAGGATTTCTCTAAGATTTCCTATCAATTTCCCACAGATTTTCCAACGATTTTCATAATTTTTTGTAGTGTACAACAGTACTAGGCGTATCGATCACAGCAAAAATAAATAAATAATTAAAACTAATTCTCGCTTAATTGATTTTTTTTTTTGCGATGTTGGGTAACAAACAACTGCATGTTGTTCAAGTGTTGCGCAAGGGTTGTTTGGGTGTTGCACAACTGTTGCTTATGTGTTACAAGAAAAAACAATAAGAAAAAAATAATTAAAGCCAATTCTAGTTTACTTTTTTTTTTTTTTCTATGATACGCCTAGCAACAGTACCCACTACTAAGTAGTAGAGCGTGCTAACTGCTGCACTGTTTATCATAATTTGTATTTGTACTCTTATTGATGATTGATTTGAGGTCAATTCGCTCGTCAATTCGGGTCCAAGTCAGTAGACCATGAATCCATGATCCAGACCGAAAGTGCCTTTGTCTTCTATCGACTTGGAATGAACTAAACAGCCAAGCTGCGAGCCGTTCAATTTGCAACGGGATTCTAGTAACCACTGAGATGTTCTCAATTCGTGAACTTGAAGGGACTGGCACGTATGTAATGAATCTTCGTTGAATCAATTTTCACGCATGTGGGCACATGCGGCATGAACAACGCAAGCATGCATGCAACGTGGAATGTAAAGAAAGACAGCCTGAAGTGCCCCTGCGCCAAGCGGCTGTTTCTGTATTTGCTCTGCTTTGTGTGCGACACGGACAAGTCCGCCGATTCACACACAAGCGAGCACCGAGAAATGAGCGCAGGAAGAAAAAACGCAGAACTGTCAGACAGTACATACGCAAAAACACCCACATGCATGCATGCCGAGTATGAATGACATGACATTGACTGATTGCCCGCGTGCACCATGCAACCTGTGCATGGCCTCTCTTGATTCTCCCCCGGCCCCCCCCGATTTTCCCCTCCCGATTC
Organism: Chromera velia; assembly: GCA_018398765.1. NCBI lineage: Eukaryota > Chromeraceae > Chromera > Chromera velia. Next base: position 38,733 of record JAHBMJ010003661.1, on the reverse strand, counting down.
TGACATGCGGACGGCTGGATCGAGAGCTCTTCTCCTGCAAGGCCGTCATCTTCCTCGATCAGAACCGGCAGTTGCGATTCGAGCGAGGCAGAAGGAGGAACCAGAAAGCGGAAGGAAATGTATTCGTTCGTTTGTTTGTTACAAAAACAAATGCAGCGTCGTACGATAACAGCCTGGCTCTGCCCCCCCCCTCCCCCTCTCAGACCCGTTACTGCACATCCACTTCTTGGGCCCTCTCCACCCAGCCCCCTGCTGAGCTTGACAATTCAGTAGAAATCAAAAATAAAATTGAAATTTGGAACAATGGAGAGAAAATGCATGGACGCTTCCTTAACTTTGCACTGCACATTCCGGTCATCTCCCCGGACACCCACCCACAAAGATAACAGCCACGTGAACGAAGACACGCATATTCGAAGGATGATTGAATGAATGGACAAATGGAATGGTGAAAGGAAGAAGAAAGGAAAGAAAGTTGGAGGGGACAAATAAAGGAATACAGAAACGAGGAGGAGAATTCCCGCGGGCCCTTTCTGCTAAGCGTGCGATTCTTTTTTTCTTTCTTTACTGTCTTTCTCACTCCCCTTTCACTGGTGCTCGAGAGGTTGTCAAGCATTCATGTCAAAGAGGTTCATTGTCCAAACAAACAATGCCGTTTGTTTCTCTTTTCCCCCCGTCCCACCCGCTCTACATGCAAACGTGGAAGCAATGCAGCAAACTGCTCTGCTTACCTACGCGCCTTTACCTCAACCTTTTTTCACCCTGTGCAGCTGTCCGTAAGCTGGAAAGGAAAGCACAAACACACGCATGAGAATGAAGCCATGGAGTCAGTCCGTCTACTACAAGAGCCAGAAAGAGAAAAAGAGGATGGGGGGGAGAAAGAAAGAACGAAACAAAGAAAACGTTTTCAGTGTGATGGAGTACCGACGCTGGTGCATGAGAGGAGGTTCTGTCAGTCTTCTGTTTGAAGTCCTGACCGAATAGGATCATAGGACGGCACAAGCTAAAAGAGGGCCGGGAGAAAGACAGAGAGAGAAGAGAGGACCGGCAGAAAGCTTCTCAGGAGCGGAGAGATAAACAGAAAGATCGACTCCACGCATGACCCGACTCCAGCCGAGCGACTGCCTGCCGTTGACAGCTAGATGTGTACACGGACGCACAGACACTCGGAGAGTTTGACCAAATTAAAGAAAGCAAAGCAATTAGAGCCTCGACCGGAGAGGCATGCCCGCGCCCTGCTGCTGCTTTCTCTCAGGATGGAGAATGTACTGAAGGCTCCGGTAGTAGGACTGCACATTCATACATCATTTATTATATCGATATTAGTATTGATACAATATTCATGAAGCCAGAAAGGAGGATACGGCAAGAGAAGGGGAAAACTGAACAGGATGTCTTGTCAGAGATGGAGAGAAGTAAAGAGGAAAACATGAATGCGCCCTCACACGAATGAATTCTTCATTGGTGTCTTCAGGAAGAATGCCTGACATTTTCGCGCCTTCTCCCGATCAGAAGAGAGCAAGAGAGAGAAAGTGCAAGAGACAAGCAGATTTACATATTCGATCGCGAGAGACCACCTTTTCCCTCTATCCTATCAGGGCTGACCTCATGGACATCGCTGGTGTTGTTGGGCTCATGTCTCACGGAGTCCATCAATGCCTGCGGGGAGGGAAGGAGGCAGGGATCGAGTAAGGAAGAGAGAAGAGCAAGAGGAAGGCCTACCAGGCAGCTACTCACGTGAAAGGAAGAGAGGGAACCTGTGATCCTCTTGGTCAGTCGAGGGACAAGCGAGAAGGGAAGAAAGAACTAAGGGATCCGATGCCCCCCCCATGCATGCAGAAAAAGGAAATCGACCAACGAGACTCAAGAGCAAGAGCGCACCTCATAAACCCTGCCATCGTATCTGCCGAGAGCGGAGTTCAGGAGATAGTCGGGGAACTGCCAAGCGTCTACGAGAGAGACGGCGTTCGGCCGGAGTTCTCTGCAGAGCCTCTTCATCTCCTCAAGAATCTTGTCCTGCATGGCATCATGTTAAGAGGCAAGAAAAAAAAAAAAAAAAAAACATATGAAGGATCAGAAAAGAACATCACCACGATAAAAGCACATGCTTCTTTCAGAAATTCGAAAAGGCTGCAAAAAAAATCAAAAAGACTCAAATACAGAAAAAGAAAGAAGACGAAAGACCGCAGGAGCTGAATCAGCGGGGCAAGCGAGACGACAAAAATTGGTCACGCACCTAGAAAGAAGAACACTTTATATAGCTCCCCAGAGAAAACAAAGTCTGAACTCCATAAGAAAACGAAAAAGGAAAGGCGCTACTAGACACTCACAGATGAGAAAAGAACAATTCACCGACGTCCAGGAAGAATAAGCAAAAAGCAGCAGACGGCTTACCGCAAGCCCCCCCCCCACAGGGAGCGCTTTGGAGATCACAAAGTCACCCATGCAGCTGTCCATCTCCGAGAGAGCGTACAGGTTGCACAGGGTTCGCAGAGGAGGGCCCACAGTGGACGCCTGAGAGCACTTCCTTTCGACTTCCTCGACTGCTTGCTGGAACTTCTGCACTTGAGAATATTATGCAAGCATCGGTAACGGTATGAGCGCGCAAATGTATGGATACATGCATGCACACAATTGCTCACTGTTCATTCTAGTGTGCATCTGCATGCTTTGGAACGAATCTCTTCTGCTGAGCGACCGTCTCGATCGCTCGTTGGATCTTCCGTTTCGTCCATTCATGATGGGGGCCTTCTAGCGAGAGCAAGGACAGAAATTGAGACAGACAGGCAGACAGACTATTTCGTCTTTTCTTTACTTCTCTTTTCGCTTCCTTTCTTTCGGACAGACTATGTCGTCTTTTCTTTCCCTTTTTTACCTTTTTCATTCTCTTCTGTTTCTTTCTTTCTTCTTTTGGCGCGCTCTCTCAGTGGAAGGGTACCAGAGTTCGGACAGACAGACAGACAAACAGACAGACAGACTATATCGTCTTTCCTTTACTTCACTTTTTCACTTCCTTTCTTTCGGATAGACAGGAAGACAGACAGACAGACAGACAGAGACAGACAGACAGACAGAGACAGACAGACAGACAAACAGACAGACAGACAGACAGAGACAGACAGACAGACAGAGACAGACAGACAGAGACAGACAGACAGACAGACAGACAGACAGACTATATGTTTCTTCTTCTCCCTTCTTTTCTTCATGACAGACAGACAGACAGACAGACAGACAGACAGACACACAGCTAGGGAGAGGAAAGATATGGCCAAAGACTTAGTGAAATCCCCGCCACCCCCCAACACAAAGAAAGAAGGAGATGCTGCCAAAAAGAGAGCGCAAGACAGGAAGACAGAAACATCAGAAGCCCACCGTGAGAACCAACACAGCTGCGTGGGCTTTGGTCACTCTGCACATGTCTATCTTCACGTCATCGAGGGCCAGCAGCTGCAAGAGAGAGAGAGAGAGAGAGAGAGAGAGAGAGAGCACAGAGTTAACTGGAGGGAGCGACAATTGAGGAGAAAAAAAAAAGGAATGAATTGAAGAATGAAATCGGGATTCTGTGGATTCAAGCACAAAAAATGCATCAATCAAAAAAGACGGAATTCCCAGAAAACCCGCTTCCACCACCAAACGGTGTCCCAAGTGCCCTTGTCGAAAATCGTTCGTGCATTTAGACTGACTCCTTGAAGGGACACGAAGAGCGCGCTACGAGAGAAAGGGGGTTTAGGGCCAAAAAAGGTGAGACCGAACTTGAAAAAAAAGGATGGAAACCTACCGGGCTTCTTCCTGCCCCTGCCGAGTCTGCAAACTTCTTTGCTGCTGTCATGATCAGATGGCAAGCCCTCCTCCTGAAGACGGACAGTTGCCACGAAAAGTCGAGCAGCGACCCAGGAGCGGAAGGGCTGTGGGTCTGCACGCACGGAAGGAATCATCCGAAAGGATTCCAATCAACTCCTCAATGACTCAAACTCAAAACAGAGAAAGAAAACACAGCAGCATTGAACAACCGCCCACGCGGATCCATCCATGCATTTGGTGATCACGATGTTTCAACAGAAAACTCATTTATGGCGGCAAAAACAAAATTCGAGGAAAACTGACAGAAGAAGAAGAAAAAAAGTCACGACAAGCAGCATACGTACCGCAAAAGGATCGTGAGTTGTGATATACGTCAACTCGCTTTCTGGAGGCAGGTTGGTGGGCTTTCCCTTCATCTTCTTTGCGACGAGTTTCAGCAGGGCGCGACCAGTTTGGATAGAGAGGACAACGAAATCACCCTCGTAGGTCACTTGGGGGGTGAAGTTTTGGAGTTGACCCCCGATACCGGCAGACTGAAAAGAGCAAGGGGACACAAGAGAGAGAGAAAGTTTTGGAGTTGACCCCCGATACCGGCAGACTGAAAAGAGCAAGGGGACACAAGAGAGAGAGAAAGTTTTGGAGTTGACCCCCGATACCGGCAGACTGAAAAGAGCAAGGGGACACAAGAGAGAGAGAAAGCTTTGGAGTTGACCCCCGATACCGGCAGACTGAAAAGAGCAAGGGGACACAAGAGAGAGAGAAAGTTTTGGAGTTGACCCCCGATACCGGCAGACTGAAAAGAGCAAGGGGACACAAGAGAGAGAGAAAGTTTTGGAGTTGACCCCCGATACCGGCAGACTGAAAAGAGCAAGGGGACACAAGAGAGAGAGAAAGTTTTGGAGTTGACCCCCGATACCGGCAGACTGAAAAGAGCAAGGGGACACAAGAGAGAGAGAAAGCTTTGGAGTTGACCCCCGATACCGGCAGACTGAGAAGAGCAGGGGGACACAAGAGAGAGAGAAAGTTTTGGAGTTGACCCCCGATACCGGCAGACTGAAAAGAGCAAGGGGACACAAGAGAGAGAGAGAGAGTTGAAGAATAGGGCAAGAATTCCTCAAGTGTGCAGATCACACGCAGGACACAAAGCACCTAGCAACACACCCGTCGGCCCCAACTCGCTTCAAAGGAGCACTGACAGACAGAGACGGAAACGAAAAGGTGCCTCACAGGAGGAGATGCCTACAGGCAGTCAAGTACCATGTCACGCAAAAAAAAAACAGCATATGGGCGGGCACTTACCAGAAGATACCCGTGTCCTCCACAAGAACGTCGGGCCTGTTCCATTCCGTCTGCCACAACTTGGGTGCAATGAGCCTTCAGTGCTGCACACACACACACACACACACACGCACACACACACACGCACACACACGCACACACACACACACACACACGCATACAGAGGGAGGGAGAGAGAAGAAAGCACGCGACAACATCACACATCTCTCCAGGGAACCCAAGTAATGCGCACCCATACAAACACACAAGTTGCAACAATGAGCTGACTTATATGAAGAAGAAACCCTTCAGATCCTTCAGAAGACCATTCGCAGGAATTGAGTGTTCGAGACGCCACTTCCGGTTTCCATGAAAGCGCATATGCAAACAAAAGACAAGAGCCTCCTCTCTCCGACTGCACCAAAAACACTCCGCAACTCACCGCAAGTAGTCACGTGAATGTCCTGAAGCCGCGAGAAGTCTCCCCCTCTCGCCCTCTCCATGAAAGACTCGTACGCAGACCTCACCCACTTCCCAGCAAAATGCATACCGTAGCCTGAAGCCGAAGCAAAGCAAGGCAGACAGAAAGAAGGAAATTGTGAAAAAGAAGTCTCATTTCGTCAAGACAATTTGCACGGACTTTTTCTCTCAGCGTTTCTCTACGTAGCAAAAGCACGGACGGACAAAACAAGATAGGAAACGGATGCGATCACAGAATCTCTCTCTGTCTCTCACCTGCTGCTAGAAGGGGGAACAGAATGAACTGCTGGGAACTGTAGTCCAGAACCTGCAAGGAGGGAGAAGAAAGTGACAAATACGAAGGAAAAGAGAATTTTGAAGAGAAAGAAAGGGCAGGAATGCAGCTGACAAGAAATGCGAGGAGGGGAGAGAAATGAACCAAGGGGGGGCAGCTTCTTAGAAGACTTCATCACCCGAGCCTGGCAAGCGAGATCGAGAGACAGCCTTCCTTCGGACGATCTCCATCAGAAGTGAATCGATCAACGATTTCAAGTTCCTGAAAAGGCATCATCTCATGGACCAGAACCCGCAGAGCATCTCCCTATTCCTCGGCACTTCATCTCTCCTCTACAATCTACTGTCTTTTTCTGTGTGTGGTGCATGCATGCTGGCATCGCGACTCTGTGCCGCATGCCCGTCGATCTCGTTTTCTGTTTTCTCAGACAAATCAAATCAACCCTTTGATTGTCGCCTACCAACGAGGGAGGGCCCTCTTGCACAAATCCCTCCCGCAACGAGATTTCACACAAAAAAAAAGCGCGCAGCAACCCCCCCAAAAGAAAAAAAAAGGATCTATCGTGCAGCTACCTACTGACGGACCTGGACCTCCTTCTCCAACGCCCTTGCGGCTTCTCTTCGCATCTCCTGCACACACACACACACGCAGAGAGTAAATGAAAAACAAAGAGGATGAAAAAAGGAACACACATTCAATGAACGGAGAAGCAAAAAGGGCGGAGAGGGCACGAAACAGCCAGACATTTATCAGACTGCAAGGGCTTTCAGCATTTTAAATGAGCTTTCTTCTTGCACGTTCCAACTATGGACCGCTTGTCGTTTCTTCGTTCCTTTTCCACCCACTTAGTTCAGTCCAAGGCATGCGTGAATCTATCTGTGTGTTTGTCACGTGCAGTCAATCAATTGTGTCCGAACGATTGGAACAAAAACAATATTTCCGACGTGTCAACAACTGCTAGGGACTCGTGCTGACCCGCTTCACCACATTTTCCCCTGCGCGCTCCCCGTCCACCTCGGCCTTCCTTGCCTCTCTTTCTGCGTGAGGTCCAGAAATAGAGGGGTCCACCTCGGTGCTTGCTTCGAACTCTGCCTCCTCCTCCTCCGCCTTGCCTTTGCCCTGGGGGCCGCCTCCAGGAAGGGCGAATTGGCGACGCACTGCGCTGTACCGAATCTGCAGTTACAGGGGGAGGAAAGGGGGGTCATAAAGAGACCCTCTGATTGGATTGCTGGTTGGCTCCCTGCATGCAGCCGTGAGGGCCTCACGCGTGTCATCCCTCTGTGTGTGAATGCAGTCAGAGTGAGGGGAAGGAAAAGAGAAAGTCGAAGGAAGGAACAGACTGACAGACTGACTGCAATGGTGAGTGCCTTGGCCAGATGTGCCCCTGCTGCCGCGATGATGGACATGCGCGTGTAGGTCATGGCGCCGTACAACATCTTCTGGTCCCCGACCTGAATGCCGTGCCGTGACAGTACACACACACACACACACACACACACACGAGAGAGAATGAATGCAAATAAAAGCTTCGATCAGAAAGAGAACAGACGTCTTGCCTGGACGATGCATTTCATTCTTTTCTCCGCTGTGACACTCCCTACTGGCTCACCCTCTCTCCACCTCGGAAACAAAATTGTAAACGAAGATGCCGGAAAAGTATAAATTAATCGACAGACAGAACAAGGCAGGAAACAAGGAAGGAAGGAAGGAGGAAGGAACAAGAGAAGCGAGCAAGCGAGAATGATACCAAGACAGGGTATGGAATGAAAGTCGCAAGGGAGAGAGACGGCTCCGACAGATGGACCCTTTTTCTCTTCTTTTTCTCTTGAAGATCAGAAAGGAGGAGGAGTCGGGAGGGAGAGAGTACGCAAACAATCCGACCTTCGAGTAGGTCCCATCCCTGTCCACTCGTGTGTACCTGAATACAGTCACTCACAAGGAAAGCAAAAAAATAGGTCATTGCCAGAGGAACAAGGACAGCATCGTCCGTCAACACCTGAAGAAGATCTCATGCAGCCGCACAGCCAAAAACGAAGAAATTAGAGAAATACACAGGTAAAGCAACACACAGGCAGGACTCGAATCGAAGCACATTCTCAAAACGAGGCAGTCAGACTGGAAGGGCAGAACGAAAGAAAGAAAGAAAGAAAGGGGAGGGGACAGCCGATCTACCTCATTCCCCCTTTATCCTTCCCTTGCTATCCTCCTCCGTTCCGCTCCCATTCCCATTCCCTCGACTGACCGACCTCATCAAGAGATTCCTCCTGGGGATCCTCACGTTCGCCAGCTGCATCGCTCCGTTGTCCATTCCATTGTACCCAAGTTTCGACCCGATGTCCCAAAGAGAGACGCCGGGAAGGCTTTCGTGAGTGTTCAGATCACGCACCTGTATTGACGCACGCAGAGAAAAGCAACACCGTAGACCAGTTTGCACATTTTCTATCCAAGCATGAACATGAGGATCCTTCCTAGGGGCCGGGGAGAAGAGAAGCACTACGGACATGCATTCATTCGAGTGTGTGGAAGGAAGGAAGGAACACTGTGAGTTCCGGGACGGCAGACAAAAACAGCATTCCTTCGTCGTCGTTTGACTATGCGATATGTGGCGTACAGAAAGCTTGGCATCCACAAGAGAAACTGCTTCTGATGCACCAAATGAAGATTCACGTAAGAAAAAAAACGCACAGCAGGCACCAATAGGCCCCTGCTGCTGTTGCTCAAAACGAACAGCCGACGGTTCTTTCGACAGCCAGGTTGCGGACCTGAAAGAAAAACGGGTGCGGCCCGAAATCTTTCCCGTCAATCACCACGCGTGCCATCAAGATGCAGTGAGTGCAGGACCTGCAGAAAAGAAATTTGGAAGGCCATTTTCTTTCTTCTCTCCTTGGTCAGAATGCGGATGCGAAGAAGCAGACTGACTCACTGACTCACTAACTCACTCACAGATGTGTCTTCTTTCTCCGTGACAAAAAAGAAAGGACCTTTCAAACAGATGGGGGTCTTCAAAAACAAAAGGAAAGGCTGGTCGGGGTCTCCAGCGCAAAGAAGAAAAAGGAAAACAAAAGGGGGCGACCCACGCATCAGAAAAATCAACAATCGAGGAATACAGACAAAAGACAGGCAATAAACGTGCAGGCAACTCACTTGGCAAGTCCCCCAGGCCACCATTTGGTGGACTGCACGAAGCCACACACACACATACACGTATGTATGCACGAGTGCGTATATACACATATATAGAGAAATGCACAGATGCTGTACTCACGCACATTCACATGCACCAACCAAGGTACGCCTGAATCTCTTCGACCAGAAAGAACAGAAAAAAAAAATGGAAACGGGCCAAAAACGGACAAAGAGATGGTACACACGAACACATGTACAGAAAAAAAGAAAGAGAGAGAGAGAGAGAGAGAAAGAGAGAAACAGGGAGACAGAAGCAAACCGAAAGGTAGCAAAAAAGCCCATGCGTGCACATGCATACAGGCGCGTTTCATACTATTGTTTCTATCCCCCTCATCCCTCTGTGCTTTCCTTCAACTTTTTGGCCCTTCGCTTTCGCCCTCACGCAACTCCAACCAACTAACAGTCAGCATCGGTGTGTTCAGAACCCATTGGTCGCTTTTCCTGCGCATGTGCACACATACAAGGAACGGGAAAGGAAACAAAGGCATCAAAGGAGCTTTCACAGACACTCGCCCCCCCCCCCCTTCCGATGGCATTCGACTCTCCTCTACGCCGGGTGTCAAAACAAAAGACAATTTCCCCTGTCTGTCTCTCCTATGGATTTTCGCTACACTCACTTACAGTCGGTCTCTCTTTTCATTCAAATTCTGATTCGTTTCCGTTGTTTCAGCTGCGAGCGATCGCTAACTTGGCGGACCTTACACGAACTTCTGATCTTCTTCTAGTCTCAATCCAGGAATGAGTGCCTAGTCTCAATCCAGGAATGAGTGCAGTTTTTTCGACTTTTTTTTCTTTTCAAATCACTCACGCACTCACTTGTCAAACTCCGCAGTGGTCTCAATTCCCGGAACATTCGATCCATGGCCCAACTCCGTCTGGGCGTAGGTCCCGAAGATCCGAAAGTCACGAGCGAGGGGGAGCCACTCTCTCTGCTGCTCGTCGTCTGCCATGCTCTGCAGGTGAGGAGAGGCAGGAGAGTTGCACTGTGGCACTTGTCCAATTCGGGAAAAAAAATTTGAAACAAAATACGGGTTTTCAGGTGATCTTGCGGTAGAAAATGTACATTGGTATTGTCATTTGTCTGTCTCTGCATGTGACGAATATCAAAAAGATAAGAAGGAAGACGTCCTCCGCAGGAAGAAACTTCTCTTTCTAGCATTTCCTTTCTCTCTCTCTGACCTCCAGAGAGGGCAGGAACATGATCATATGGAGTGCCAGGAAAAAGTCTTCACCGAAAAGAATCATCAGCAAGTCGCCGTCTTCCTTCGAAAGCTGGTGTTGGCGGGAAATGCTGCAAGCAAGAAAGGGGAGCAAACGAAATCAAATCAAACAAACGTACAACACAGAAAGAAAGAAAGAAACCACGAGCCGAGAAGCTTAGAGTTGGCCGAGCTTGACTTCTGCCACCATCATCACAACGTTTTGGTCGTCTATCAACATTTTGTTTTGAAAGACCGACCGTGCATCAGCAGTGAGTACAAGTTGGTCAGGGTGGGTGGGAAACATGAGTACAAGCACAAACTCTTCATTTCTCCACCCGCCTCTTCTTTTTGCTTTCAAAAAAAATACCAAATGGTATCGCTCTCGTCGCCTCACCGCGCACAAAACTCAACACCGAGGAGAACAGAAACACTCCTGTACTTCTGTCGAGAACGAAGATTTCATCTCCAGATCGACACGATCGAACCAACAGAACCGAAGCACTTCCGCCCAAGTATAAAAGATCCTTTCACTCGCAAAGTTCTATCCCAAGAACAAAATGATTCTTACCGGCACTCACCGAACGTAGTCATACGCGCGCTCGCACGCCTTCAGGTACCGGTCGTATTTCCCGCCCTGCCAGAGGTCCTTTAGGTCCGCACTGGGCGAGTGGGCCATCATTTTTCTGTATACACAGGACGTACACGCAGGAGGGGGCTGAAGTCTGCTGCCATAGGACCACACGCAGCATTTCAACATCTGTGTTTCCACACTCCCGGGTACCAAAAAGGTGGGCCAGGGTGGCAGAGGAGGTGACGAGAAGTGAAGCGAAGAGGAGAGGAGACGCCTTTCAGCACAGGACTCCGTCTTTTGCACCAGAATCTTTCAGGGTAACCGTGCATGCGCAGAAAAGGGAATGGGAGGAGTGAGGGTTGCTGCCAGCGAATGCGCCAGACACATGCAGTAATATTACATTCACAGCAAATCACCACATGCGGACCTGAGCCGAGCAAGTCTGGTCAGATACTGCTCCCCGTACAGGATTTGAGTCATGTCGGTATCCTTGAAGGTTGCTCTGCACTCACCGGGACAGGCAGGCACACGAATGTTGCTCTTCGATTTAAAGACACCAGCGTCCGCATGTTTCGACTGAGAGACAGAACAAGAAATCTTTACAGCAGACAGCTAGGCGCATGTGGTCCTGCAGGCGTGCTCCCTGCCGGACTGACTGACTGACCCGACGCGTTCATTCCGGAGGTCTGGATTCATGGTGTCCCCGTAGTAGGGGACAGACATCTGGGAAGTCATCATCCTGCCTAGATAGCTGTCTGCTGCACTTTTTTTTATTCTACTTCTTCGAGATCCTCAAGGCAATTAACTTATCAGACGCACCCTTGACGTGGGTATATCTTGAATCGATCGATGCTACAGTACGGCTCTTTCTGGATGGATCAGTGTGGGAAAGCCAGAATTCGTCTACACGCTTCGACTTAGTGTGAAAGAAGCACCTTAATCGCTTTGCAGCCCTGTGTGAGTAGCAGACATTGCCAGACAAACCAAGTCAGCCAGGCGAAGAAAGGTCTGTCTGCCTCACACAAACTGTCTGACACGTCATCGTTTTGTGCGCGCGTAGACGGCCATGCATGCGCATGCATGAGCTCAAAGCCGCCCGCGCGCTGCATCATCGCCGCCGCGCGCGATCCGGCCGGCCCCCGCGGCTTGAAGCTAGATGCTTGAAGGATGCATTTTGCGTGAAGGGATTTTTTTGGCTCCGACGATCTGCATGATGATCGAAGAGATTCGAAGAGATTTCGAAGAGACATGACATTGCATGAAGAGACGCCGCGTGCCGGGTCGCTTTGATTCTCATGCAGATTCGACGCTGACAAAGCTATTAATAGCAATGTTTCATGAAGCAGATCGAAGTTCTCATGAGTTCTCTTCTAAGTTTTTGAGACTACTGAAACAGTGAAACACAAACAGACTGCTTTAATCCCACCGTAGATAGCCTGACGTACCCCCCAGCGTACGTTTTTTTTTCTTTCGGACAATTGCTCAGTCTGACTGTTGCTTTGCATATCTTTTGCCTTCTTCCTTTCCAACTCCTTTAGGAGATCACCATGAATCTGGTCCGAATCCTTTGTGCCCTGAGTGCCGGCTTCATTCCTGCAAAGGCATTCAGCCTTGCAGTCCACAGGGACAATTCCACGAGCAACTCGACAGAGTCTGGCACCAGCACTGGAAACAAATACCAGAGAATCGTCTGTCTAAAGACGGCTTCTTTTTCATGGGCGACAACATCTGCCAAAGTGTATGCAAGATGTGATGGAGAGAGTTCGTACCTCCATTTCTCCCCGACTGCTGCCAACACAGAGTACTGTGACGACAGTGTCGCCTCTACTGTCGAGCTCGGCAACTGCGACAACCTGTACATTGGCCTGGACAGCGGCTCCACAACCGACGGGGTTGCATTCCAGCGAGTGATAGTCAAGAAGAAGACCATCAAGTCCTTCTGGCCTGACTCCACGACTGTGGTCCACTGGACTAAGACGGGTTACACACCGTTCGGTCACGACTGCCTCGGGAGAACCGGGAGCTACTTCTACCTCGACTCCGACTACGCCCCGGGGACCGATGACGGCTGTTCATACTGCAAGCTGGGATTCGAGTACAACTATGTGTCCAAGGTCGACAGTCGTTTCTGAACGATCTGACAGCTATGACTGAGATCGACTGACTGTGGTTCGGGCTCTTCTGTATGGGCTCTCAGCCCGAACAGATAGACAACCTCTTTTCGGTTCATATTGAAAGAATGGTACTACTCTATCAGATCACTCAGCCGCGATCGATCGATCAATCGATGGACGAGTGCAAACTTGTATCGACGTGTTTATCGGTCATCGGTGATGGTCCCAGTGGCACTCCTATTCATGCGTGTATTGTCGTCAAAAGGCCTTCTGGGTACGACCAGAGGGGTGGATGGAGAGAAAGAGTCCGATCTCCCTCCCTTCCTCGGATTCGTCCGAGACGGTCGGTCGACGGTCCACAGGCCTATATTGCAACACACGCAAAGCAAGCAGGTTGCGGCCATTACTGTCAAGTTGACAGTTTTGAACCCGCACTTTTGTTTGCCAGTGGATCAAGATGCGAATCATGCGATACATCAGCTAGAGTCGTTACTCAGTGGTACCCATGATAGATCTGTTGACAATTGAGGTCTTTGCAAGATACGGAGCCTCTTGTTACTCGGACTTCTTCCTAATCAGATGTTGGATAGATTAAAAAACTTTGTACCAAGTGGATCATGTATAAATCCTAGGCCTATCATAGTAAAAAAAAAAATAATTTAAGCCAGTTACTCAGTAGTAATTCTCACTCTTTTTTTTTGTCGACGATATTGAGTGACAAACACTAGAACAAACAACTGTTGTTCAAGTGTTGCGTAACTCTTATTCTGGTGTCACACAACTGTTGCTTAGATGTTGCACAAAAAAAAGAAGAAAAATAATTTAATTAATTAATTAAGCCAATTAATTATCAATTCTTTTTTTTTTTACTGTGATACTACTAGGATTAGGATTAGGATTAAGATTAATGTCCGGAGGATTGGCCTCCCGCCCCAATGGTGAATATCCGACGCCCTAATGCCAAAAACTGGTATTTAAGCATAGAAAACATAAACATACTATATTATGATATACACAAGAATAATAAGTATGAAACCCTAGATAAAACATGATGAAACTGTAACTTTATAATTTTGTAGCTTTTAGTTCTCAGGCTGCAGCAAATTAATGAAGCCATTGATAGATTTGAAGTAACAGTAAAGTTTTTGTTTTGTTTTAACTGCAAAAGTTTTCACTGGCAAACTGCGGACTGCCAGTGACTGCCTACCGCGGCACATTCAGTACATCAGTTTCTTGAAAGACGAGTCTCCTTCTCCTTTGTAGTTGTTGAAGACGGCGTTCCAAGAGGACTTTCAGAGCCGCTGCCTCTCGGAGAGACAGGTCTTTTGCAACCGGCGTCGCACTGCAAGGGGACAGACGTTCAAATATAGAGGGGTCGTGGCAGGCTTGAACTTATGAAAGGCCGCATTCGAGACTTAGGAGCGATACGACGAGCTATTTGATTGGTAATCCCCAGTACGGCTGTCTATTCGTTCCTTACGGCGACCAGTCTGGGAAGCTGTGTGATGGTCAAGAGGACGAAAAGGCACACGCCGAGATGATCTGATCGGTCGATTCCGACAGAAATCAAAAAAAGTTCCAGCATGCAAATAGAGGGGGGGAATCGCGGCGGGAAGGAGAGAAAAAGAGCTGAATCAATCGGTCTTTGCCGCTGCAGCGTGCACTCCCTGACTGCAAAATGGACCTCCTTTCAGCGCAGGGTGAGAGAGACCTGCAGGTTTTTCCGACTCATCAAGTCAATCATTGACATGCGACTATCGAGTGACTGAAACGAATGATCGACTGACGTGCTGCTGTTGGGAGGTTGAAGTGCCACAAAGAATCGGAGTTGGTCTGAGGGTGTCGTACTGAGAAGTGCCGCTTGTGTCCTTGCCTCTGCACTTGGCGGCTGTCGGACACTCCAGAGACTCAGATCCAGGTCCTCTGAGTCTGTCCGGGTCTCCATATCAAGAGAGACGGAGGGGGGGGGCGAGGGCGCGGGGGTCCGGGGGGGGAGCGGAGACAGGACAACGTCGGGCACGACTGCATAGCAACACCGGACAGACAGAAGAGAGACAGAGAGACAGACGATGCCACCCTTTTCCTCTCTGTTTCTTTACGAACAGACACACATGAAGACACACCGACAGGCAGGTGGACGAACAGGTTTGGTAGAGCATTCTCCAGTTTTTCTCTTCCGTTATTGCGTCTTCTCCACCGCTTTTCCCCTTTCCGCTTTCCTTTCCTTCTGTTCCTTTCTGACCTTCTCCGGCTCTGCATTGTTTGCTTTCCTGGTACATTCAATCATGCATTCATTCTTATTTTCCGTGTGTCTCCAGAAAGATTACGGGCTTGTGCACAGAGAGGGACAGATTGATGCAGGTCCGGAAGGAAGCACGAGCAAGTGGAAGGAAGGTGAAGGTTCGAATGTACAAACAAAAGTTTGTGTGTGCTCTCTTAATTGCGCATCACAATCTCGACAGCAATTCCTAGAGGACACACACACACACACACACACACACACGCACGCACGCACACACACGCACACGCACACACACACACACACGCACACACGCACACACACGCACACACGCACACACGCACACACGCACACACGCACACACGCACACACGCACACACGCACAGACGCACGCACGCACACGCACACACACACATACACACACACACACACGCGCGCGCGCGCGCACACACACACATACACACACACACACACACACGCACCCACCCACACACACACACACACACACACACAGAGAGAGAGAGAGAGAGAGAGAGAGAGAGAGAGAGAGAGAGAGAGAGAGAGAGAGAGAGAGAGAGAGAGAGAGACAGAGAGAGAGAGAGAGAGAGAGAGAGACAGAGAGAGAGAGAGAGAGAGAGAGAGAGAGACAGAGAGAGAGAGAGAGAGAGAGAGAGAGAGACTCACACGCACACACGCACACGCACACACGCACGCACGCACACAATCAGAGACAGAGAGAGCGACCCTTCAATTAACTCCGTCCTGCTCTGAACTGACTGTCCATGTCTGAGATCATTTCTGTTTTGGAGTCCCAATTCAATGCTCTCCCGAGCCCTCCAGGTATCCTGTCAACTTGGCAGCAGAGACTGGAAGCCTTCAGAGAGGCTGAGTCCGAACTCGGGAAGATCGATTGCACTGCAGCAACCAGAGATAGTATAGGAGAGGACAGGGAGAAAAGGGGAAATTTGCTTAAGGCTACGAAGCTTTTTGGTATCGTGTCCTTCCAATTGCCTCCATCTCCGTCTAATTCTTCAGCAAAGCCAGTCTTCCCTCAACAGGGCGTCAATTAATTCTGCATTAATTGA